>JAQFYG010003647.1:0-12232 GCA_034694325.1 Entomobrya corticalis | reverse complement strand
CAAAATCTGAATTTGCCAAGGTTCCAGAAACACGACGTCAAACAATTTCAAACCAATAATAATTTTTATGCCTTCATTTATATTATTTGAACACTTTTAATGCTACATTTATCAATGTTTTAAGATTCGTCACTACATTAGCTGTTTCTATTCGCCTGTTTCAAAGCCTACCGAACACTTGAAAGTCTTTTTAAGTAATCTTTTAATAAAAACCTGATCAGTCTTCAAAAATTGCCCTAAAAACTTTAACCTGAATTTTCAAAGTTTATGGTACATGTTCCTAAAGAAGTACCTTTATCTCCTCCAGAATTCTCCAATCACCTCTAAGTTTGACCTTTGTCTCCTCGTAGGGCCTTCTTATAATTTCTTCATTAATTATCGTTTTGTAAAAGGTTTAATTATTAATATATAGAATTCACATTTTCACTCATTTCACTCTACATTGTTGAATAAGCAATCACACGTACGTTGTTAGCCTAAAGATGAAAATATTTACGCACCATTTCGTTAAAACTTGGTTTTCAATACATTTTCTTAAGTAAAAGCTACAACTGTAATAACATTAATAAATGGTAAAAACATTAAATTAACATATTATTATTTCTTAGCCATTTAAACATATTTGATTATGTATTTACTTGCTTAATAAAATTTCAGTTCAGTTTTTACCTAAATATTTCCAGAACAGTTTGTGGTAATTTTTAAGAAGTTGTAATTTTTAGGATTATTCATTTAAAGCCTGAAGCGCTTTCCAAATTAAAAGTAGTTTTCTATAAAACGTTCCACTAATTTATAGCTATTGTTCAGTTTTGGTTAAAAAAATACATTTTCACGCTTTTTAGTTTACCATTCAACATAGTTTCTTCGCACTGTTTGTTAATAAGTTGTGAACATATTTAAAACTGCGATAACTAAAGTGTTAAACACTATTACTGAATACAAACAAAATTAAATGTAAATATTTCAATACAATTAGCCAGGATTAAATATTTTTAAATATGATTTTTAGTTTGGCTTGTATTAATTTCATTTTATCGTTAAGGAATGTTTGCTCAGAAATGAAATATCTTAAAACTACGTTTCCATATACTCGTTATAATCTGTTACAATACTAGCAACAAATACATATTTATTGTCCAATATTGCACAATAAACCTTTAAGTATTCCTTTTCATCAATAACAAAACCTTATAGAGTAAAAACTTAAGTGTTCTTACATTAAACATTTTGGAATTTTAAAGAATTTGTATTCTGCATTGATGATAATGATTTTTTATACTTTAACGTTAATAGCTTACGCTTCAACTATTGCATCATTAAGAACATGATAAGGTTATATTCATTCAACATTAAATATAAATTAAAAGGCTCAGAAATGCTCATTTATTATTATTTCGGATATACTAACACATAAATACAAAATGCAAATACTTAAACCAATTTATTATTTACCAACTAAGTATATCCGTAAAATCATATTTTTTTAAATTGAATTACTCAAAGCCTTAAAACCTGTAAAAGTGTGCTAATTCCAACAATAGTTTCTAATAGCAAAATGGATTATTCAGATCTAAATTATTATTTAAATGTCAACAAAATTAATCGGCATCATAAAAATATGGACAGCATATTGAAAATATAACTATTAGAACTAATTCAGCCTTTTGTAACTGCTCAAATTTTACATGACAGAGTGAAACTCATTAGCAATTAAAGCTTCAATGTACACTCATTAGACATAAATATCGGAAGCGACCTGAAATATAGACTTTCGTTTAAACTAATCGAACGGACAAAAATTAAGAGAAAACCAATAATTTGTTGTTATGAAGTTTTAAACCTATTTTATGCTACATTGATAATGTAGAATTGAATAACCATGATCCTGAAAACGTTTAACAATCATTCAATAACAGCTAATTCTGCACTCTAATGTCTCTATTTTTAACTCAACTAACCATCAAGTTGACCTGTTTTCATAATTATTTTATATTACATTGTATGATCGACAGAAGTTACAATTTAAAATGGATTGTTAAAAACAAGTTTTTTTATTGAAAAAAAATAGTCAAATGTCTGGAATTGCTTAAAAAGTATAACAAAATTTAAAAAATATCATCTTAAAAATTATAACTAATATTAAGTGTATGTACATTTGAGCACAATGTGATTTGCAGTATTTATTATAACTATCAGCAAAATAGTGGATTATTTTTTTTATAAAATTGACAGTGAAAATAAGAAATGATTCCTTTCAAAAAAGGTTCCTTTGCTTTACCATTTTCTGTGTATTTTTTAAATTTAAAATAATAAAGGATTTAGTTGCATTATATATTATGCTAACATATGTTCTTACATTAAACAATATTTTAGTGGTTTTATGATTACGTTAATGTGATATTGTAAAACATCCACAATTTAATACTTAATTGAAAATTTTATAAGGATAACATTGCAGGTATATTTATCATGACGAAATTATAACCTGTGTTATAATTATAACCTTCAAGATAAAAACTCCGTTTAATTTTCAGAATCCCTAAGATAATTTGTCTATATTTACCGTGATCAAGATGTCAATTATCTAATTACAGATAATCTAACTATTTGACTTGTGCCGACTCAACTTCTACTCTCCGACAAACTCGCACTCTAGTGGAAAAAAACACGGAAATCGGTGCTTTTAATAAAAATCAAGATTACAATTTTAAATTACTTAATTATTTTGGCATTTCACTCACTTTTTAATAAGACACGAAACACTGCGTGCCTTTAACGTTTTTTAAAAGCAGGTTTACTTTAAAAAAGAACGAAGCAATAACTTATTGTTCAATTTTAACTAATGCCAAAATATGGTTTTAATGCCAATTTCTTTGTTTGTGAACGTGTTTTGAACCTTTTAAGCATTATTGATGAAATCAAACAAACTTAAACAAACCAAAAATAGCTACACAAAAGTCTGTCATCATTTAAGCCTAATTTTATCATTATTTTATAGCATCTGTATCCTTAGTTTAAGTTTTAACAAAAATATAATAAGTTTCCAAAATTTGTTATAATTATTTTTCTTTTCATCTATTCTTAGCATATCGATAATGCTTGTTCTAGCAATTTTTATATTTATAACTCTAAAACATTAAACTTTTCCTTGTTAACACAATACATGTAGTCAGCAAAAGATAGTTGCAATTTTTATAAATTTTTATTCTACATTGAATAAAAACTATTAATTGGAAATTTTGTTCCAACTATAATTTAAAAAAATACAAACTCTGTTTGTGAATTGAATAATTTTAAATAGAATTGATTGAAGATTTATAAAAAAATTGACACAAACTTGCAAAAAACCAGGTTGTGAAATCCCAATCTTCACTTACAACCGCTATACTTTTAAAATATAACTGACTATGTTTTAAACGGTTTAACAAAATTATACTTTGAAGCCAAATTAATTATTGATGTGTTCACTTATTTTAATCAACATCAATAAATAAGCTCATAATGTAACTAATTGTAAAATCATAAGCTAGTTGGAATAATCTACGGTTCTGCTTAATATTTTAATTTAATCACAAAATATGAATTCGGTTTTTTGGCTTTTCAACGGTGAACCAAGTTTAATTGATCATTACTCTTATAACAATTGTTAATATGCAGCTCAATATTGGTTTTGTCAACAGTCCGTTTTTCAGATTTGAGCTGTAGGTTGTTTTGCTTACAGATGATTGTATCAGGATAACAAAAATCCATTTTGCAACCAACAAAGTTAGTAAAACTATAAAGTCCCCCTCAAATATCTTAACAATTTGTTTTTAAATTTCACGCAATACATTCTTTTTGCAAAACAGTTGTTGCTTAAATAAAACGTCATCAGAGCTTTGCCAATAATAAACTATATTTTAATTATTATTTAATTATGAAACCTCCCAACATCGTTCATTTAATACCAATAAAGTGCTTCATTTTAAGGGTGGTTTGTATCAAAAAATACATTTTCTGAAGCTGTTATTGCTAAAGTAAAAGATAGTCCATCCTTTAAAAAATTAGTCTGCATCCAAACATAAGCTTAAGTTCTAATTGATTCTAAATCAATAATCTAATTTCGAGATAGCGGGTTAAATGTTTAACTTTTAGGTTAAACTTTCAGACATAATTATTAATTCCTTAAATGTTGTATACATCGTTGACGCTAAATAGAAACATCCTTCTACAAAGTTTTTGTTTTTCAACCTGTTGTTTCAATATGCGACAATAGACTGAATTTATGTCTTCAAAAGCAAATGTACTTAAAAAATTTAATTAGTAATATTTTCAATTATTAAATTGTACATTGACAAAAATTAGTTCTACTTATGCTTAAATGATGAAACAAAATTTTATGATATCTTAGAATAGACATTTTTAGATTAAATTTCTGAGTATTAGAGAGCACACTATGAAATCATTCTGCACTGAATAAAAATTATGTACATTTCAAAAATACAATATAAATTCTGGCTATAGTAACATCCAAAACTGGTTAAAACTTAAAACAGGATTTGTTATTGATTTACAATGCAATAACTGCAAAATAATGATATTGTAAAATTAAATTTCATTTATAGCCATTACTAATTTGCAAACTTTCCACTGTAGTCTTAAACTATGGAACAAAATTATATTTCAAAGCAAATTTATTTTTTATTATGTTCACCAATTTTATTCTACATGAATAAATAAGTTCTAGATGTAATTACTTTTTACATGAATCAAATTGGATTGAATTGATATCCAGTTTAGCTTTGTTACAAATCTTGATGTGTTAATTGTTAATTAAATTTTTAGTTTAGACAGTTTTGAAATTATAAATAGAATCACTCACATTCTTTGGACTTAATTGGTCGACGCTTTTCCATAAAATATATCATAAAACTGCTGCACTTTCACCCCAAAAGCCCTAAATCCCGCAAGAATTATATCTCCATTTCCTGCATTCTCATCCAATTGTGGATGTTGGGATTCAAGGCAGAAATCTGGCCAACCAGTCTCCAAAATTCACATTGGCTATTCGTCATGCAACTCTAAAAACGGAGTCTAAATCCATAGCAAATTTCTCAAGGTTCCATAAACACAACGTCCAACACTTGCAAACCATTACTTACTGTTTTGTTCTCATCATTATTATTTGAACACATTTGATGATACATTTATCAAAGTGTTGGGATCTGTCACTAAGTTAGTGTCTTATATACACATAAAATAGCATTTAAGACAAAAACTAATATTAGCGCTTAACAAACATTTTTAAAACCAATTAAAGTGTCCAATTCTGTCGATAAATTTCTTTCTGCTTAGTTTAGACTTTAGAAGACTAAAGAATACTTCAAAGCGTTTAATACTATTTCGTAGTGTGAAGCCTTTTAGGGTACCAGAGTTATTAACTGGCTTAAATTCACAACCTTTAAATTTATTTTTTAGTATTTTAATATTTAGTATTTAGTAGTATAATTTTAAGTACGTTTTAGCCAACAACATATTCATTATAGGCCTGAATGTTTTTAAAACCAACTGTATTTTTAATGATGATTACAAGCACTTTTTGCATAATCAGATACTTATTTCTGATTATTATTTAATTGTTTTACAGAAACCTTATTTTACATTTTATGAAGGTTTGAGTTCCTTAATATTTGATTTTACATCTGAACTAAATTTAATTGAAATTACATGTTAAGTAGAATTAAAGTTTTTTCAAAAACTCGTGGTTTTAATAGAAACTAATTAATAATTAACGTAACGTTATTAATATAAATATAAATTTTAACCATCATTTAGCTTTCATTTTAACAATAAATTTTAGTTTGTGTTTTATTTTCGCTAAATATATTTCGTAGCTACCCTACTGTTTCTAAATGTTTATGAATGTAACTATTAGTTAATTACGTTGAATAACAAACTTATTTGGTATATGCAATTTGCAATGAAATTTTTCACGTGTCACTTAGAATTCCTTCCAAAATTGTCTTGGAAGTCATTTATGTCACAAATTATATTTTTTGAAAAACAATTGCCTAAAGATAATTTTTTTGTAATCCCGATGACATAACTATTCATTCCCCATTGATAAATACTTGTTAATGAAAAATAGAGCCTGAACACCATGAGACGTTTCTATAGCGACATGATTTATATTTTGTCCTGTTCAACTGTCGGTAACAATTAAATAGTTGGTGACGACGAACCACAAAGAATAAGTTTAAAGCATGTTAATTCTCCAGGTGTCAGTTTATGTCACTACTAAATTGCTTGTTAAAATATTAAAACTTGATTATTGTATTCGGTCATACGAATTACAATTTGTAACAAAACTGATCGCTGATAACTTCAAAAATAAAATTTTAAAACGTAAATAGTAGGCAACTAGTCCCCAAACCCCGAATTTATTTTAAATTTCTTGAATTTGTTACTGTTTTTCAGCCAATTCCAATCTTTTTGGAACCAAACATTTTTCTCCTTTTCTTTAGAAACCGTCTCGATTTAAAAAAAAGATATTCACTTATAAAAATATTAATAATATTATGTAACTTAATAATATTTTAACACACATTTGATAGTACATTAACCAAAGTGTTTTAGCCAAATTAGTTGCTAATATTTCCTTACCGAGAACAGAGAAGAAGGTTGCAGGTTCATTAAAGTCCTTTTTAAATATTATAATGGCTTCCAAATATTTAAAGGAAAATTTTGTTTTCATTTTTCAATGACATTTTTAGTTTACATATTTTTAATGTATTACCTTCTGCATTTATAGAACATGATTCATTCTCCAGACCCGAAATATAGAATTTGTACTCCACATTGCTAATTCTAATGTACTTTTTGAGTTTATTTGTTTCACAAAATACATGAATGTAAAACAATTATCGCTGAAGTATAGGAAGAGTTAAAGACACGCGAGGTAAAGTTAGAGTTAAACTAAAAATAGTCCGCAAAGTTAATTTACTTATT
Organism: Entomobrya corticalis; assembly: GCA_034694325.1. Classification (NCBI taxonomy): domain Eukaryota; kingdom Metazoa; phylum Arthropoda; class Collembola; order Entomobryomorpha; family Entomobryidae; genus Entomobrya; species Entomobrya corticalis. The sequence goes on along the minus strand of JAQFYG010003647.1, from coordinate 5,245 downwards.
GTGTTTATTTAAAATAATCTAGAGTTTGAGGAAACTTTTTGAGAAAAAACTCCGTTTACGGTTTGCATATAATAATTTAAACGTTTATAAATTCCATATAACTGAGACAAACCCATTAGCAATTAAAGTTTCAATGTACAAACGATTGCCAGAAATATCGAAAACGATCTTACTTCTTTTAAATATAGACTTTCGTTTAAATTATACTTAATAACAAAAATTAAGGGAAAACAAGCAATTTGTTTTTTAGAATTTTTCAACCTATTTCATGCTACATTGATGAAGTAGGATTACATAATCTTCATGCTCCTGAAAAGTTTTAACAATCATTCAATAACAGCTAATTCTGCTTTCTAATGTCTCTGATTTTTAACTCAACTAACTATCTAGTCAACCTGTTTTCATAAGTATTTTACATTGCTGAGTACAATCAACAAATCTACAATTAAAAATGGATTATGTTTTAAACAAATCGGTTTTATTTAAACAAATCGGTGCTTTCAAGCGACTATGAATAAATTTTACAATTGTCAAATTATATTATATTGCATTAGTTTTTGTTTTGAACTATTAAACTTACTAAATATCTAATAAGTTACTGAACAAAATATATACAAAATAAAATTTTGTAATAGTTCTATTTCAAGATATAGATTTTATAATAGTTATCTAATAGTTTTCCGGCAGTAATTTATGATTGCAATTTTGGTTCCGGAATCACTTCTGATAAACAGTTTTATTCAACTTTCACTTCTGGTTCAAAACATACATTGTGAAGCATAAACACTAAAAAATCCAGCCCATAGTTTTTTTTGCCTTTTGATTTCCTTCACACATTTGTCATTTTGTTTTGTGGAAACTGTAGCAAAAACGGATACTTCCCGTTATTTTAAACCTTTTTTTTCGTAATGTAAATACTCAAGAAAATATAACCACAATTTCAGTTTTGGTTTATTTAATGCATTTTTAATATTTCCAGTCTCTATTAAAATTTATTTACTCATTAAGTTCAACCAATTGCTGTTTATGTTGCTGCATAATTCATTTAAAATTGATGAATTAGCGTTGTACACAGACTCTTCTAAATCGCAAAAATTTGACCACAAAATTTATATTTTCAATTTACGGTTTGCAGCTTTTGATTGCAGAGGAATTATTATCTAAAACAAATTAACTTTATACTAACTAACTTCTTAAAATTAAAAATATTTATTCATATAAAAATTTAGTTTTAACTAAATAACTAAATAAAAAAGGCCCAAATAGTTTACAAAGTCAACCAAGCTAACGCTTATTCATTACCCTATTGCATTTAATAATAAATATCTTGAAAACAAGGAAACGTCATCGAAAAAATGAGAAAAATACTACACTCAATTTTGTTTTCAATTTGCAAAATCTAATCTAAATATTTTGAAATTTTACAATTATTTCGACTTATTACTTTAAAACTGTAGTAAAAATTAAGTTAATAGTAAACAAAAAATAAGTAACTATATTCTAGCGCTTGAAAAACTTCTAAAAAGGATGTATTTGTTTGAAGTTGATAATTAAAATTTGTACAACATTTTAGAAATTTTTTTGCAAATAAATAATATGCTAATTCTTTAAATTCCGAATAAATGGGAGAAATTCTAAATTTAGATACAACGTCAAGCAAAACTATCTCTCTTCTTCTGAACATGCATCACGACAGTATCATTCTAAAAGTCCAAAACAAATTAATTCCCTTCACTTCACCCATTTTATGTCAATGACTTACATATTGTTAGTGCTAACAGATTTTTCTCGACTGAATTCAGACTGGAGTGAATCTGTTTCAAATATTTGAAAATCATTATAAAACATTTTCTAAGCACGCATTTAACTTGCCATTATTTTGTCATTCTAAATCTTTTAACTTAACCTTGTTTAAAAGTTTATCTTAATATGAATTAAACAAAAGGCTTTCTGTTTCATAAAACACATTTTTTTGTGAAACAATCGCTACAAACTGAAGGAACCTTTATATTTAAAAAACTATGAAACTTGTTAAGGTGTTTCCATATGAACTAATTAATTAGTAATTTAATGATTATCGATGTAACAACAATAAACAATTGTTGATCACTTTTTAAAAAAAGAGCAAATAAGTAGTAATAATTTTTTTTAAATGTAATAAGTTTCAATGGTTCTGAAACTATATATTGAAAATTACTCACATTTCTTTGGATTTATTAGCCAATGCTTTTTCCAAAAATTACTCACAAAACTAAGTAACTGGTCAGCCTCCATCTTCTTCCAGAGTTTTTCTCGTCTCCTCCATCTCCCCAGAGTCTCCTCTACCTCCTCCCAGAGTCTCCTCTACCTCCTCCCAGAGTCTCCACCTCCTCCATCTCGACCTCGAATTTTCCCCATCTCCCCAGAATATCCTCCATCTTTTCTCAGAGACTCCTTCCAAAGTCTCCTCCATCTTCTCCCAGATGCTCGTCAATCTCCTTTCCTGTGAGAACCTCCTTAATCTCCTCCGTCTTCCTATGAAACAGAAAAAATAAAAATAATCTCATTACACAAACGAAAATCCAAACTTGACAAAAGTTTCACTTAAAAATATTTTAAAATCAATAAGACAGCAATGTATAACAAACAGAAAGTAACAATTAATTTAGTCATGTATTCAAAACTGCGACGCTTAACTTAACCCACCATTAAAATTAAATCAGACGATCCAAAAATATCTAATATTTTTCTTGGTTCTCCAAGACCAACATTTAAAGAAGACTGGACCCAAGCCATCCAAAATCAGAAATGCCAAGCCTTCAAACAAAAATGCTCCAAAAATCTTTAAAAATGCCCAGCTTCTAACTGCCATTTCTGATATTGGATCCAGTGCAAACCAGAAAACTTACCACCAAAACCAGCCAACCAGAAACACGACTAAAAACTTAGCTCCACCCTACTCTAAAACGTAACACCTTAAGACTTTAGTTCTAAGGAAGTTTTTAAAGGTACACATTTTTTTATTGAGAAAAGGATAATAAACTGTGTAAAAGATAAAATGTTTTGTCCTGGGGTTTAACTTTAAGGCATTGTTGATGTTGATTATGGCCTAAGGGCTTGTCCATACAAAATGCTTCCACAAAATTCACCAGTTGTAATCTTCCCATTTATTTTACATTTAAAAATTTAACCTGTTTGAAATTGTAAAAAATAATTTAGCAATAGAAAATGATTTTTTGTTCATGTTTTAGTTTTAGATTTGAGTTGTGAACTTCCCCTTAGTCTTTAGTCTTCTAAAGAGCATCAGTTACATCAACGAAAATACAAGGAACCACAAACCGACACGTAGACACAAACTGCGCATTTTAAAATCTATTCTTAGAATTTTTCCAAATACTTCACCGCTTGTGCCATAAAATAAAACTAAGCCCAGATTGTATGCTCAAAATAAAATCAACGGACAACAGAATTTGTTTTTTGTTTTGTTTTTTCCCCATGAAATGCATTTTTTGTTTGTAGAATAAAATCTAATTAAAACGTCACAAAATGAAACATTAGCGACTTTTTGTTTAATGTAACATTATTGACCACACAAATTTGTAGCCAAAATATTCTTTTAAAATCTGAAATATTTTAACTGCTATATTAAGTCATAAAAAAATCTCAAATGCATATTAAAACTACTTGGAAAAATGTATTTTTGTTTTCAGGAAATTGCGCAACAGTTCACTTCTAAAACTCCATTTTTAACTATTTTATAACTGAATGCTGTCTTTATCTGCTTCGTTTTATTATTGAAATTGGAATGCTTGTTTCATTCTAAAATAATATGCTTAAACTGACCTATTATTACACAGGCTATTATACACGGGAAATTTGCCTTTTTTTCCAAGGAACTCTACAATATATTCAAGATACTTCTACTTATCCTCCAAGAATCCCATGTATTCCCGTCAAAATCCCATGTCAAATATTTTAATTAGACAAACTGAAGATTTTAAATGAAAAAAGCGCCAACACGCACGTAAACAGGTTTCAATTCATTTTATTTATTAAAATTACAAACCAGCATAACAATTTAGAATTAGCTAACAACTGCTAAATCTTCATTTGTCACTGAATCTATTAATATTATATACTACCAATATTCCTAATTCTACGATTTACAATAACATTATGTAAAAAAATAGTATAGTTGTTCAAATCAATTGATTACACAAAACATGTTATTACAAACTAATCGCTTTAGTATATTCGAAATGTAGATTCTACATTGAATTAAAATTGTTTACATTTATTCAAATACAATATAAAACATGGTTATGGTATCATATAAAACAGGTAAAATTTTAAACAGGATATATTATTAATTTACGCAATCTGTTGCCTAATGTTTGCAAAGTAATGAAATCGTAAAATTAAATTTCATTTATAACCATTACTACTTTGTATACTATCTACTGTGTTTGTAAACGGTTTAAAAAATTGTGCTATAAAGCAAGTATAAATATAAATACTCAATACAAAAATTTTTGGCTCTAATTAAAAGGCGATCTACAAAATTATTAAATGACACCTGCACTTTTTGCGAAACAAGATATATTCAAAGCACATTTCAAATTTCGATAGAAACCAATCATGTTGACATATTAGCTTAATAACTATTTACTGATTTACTTTTTCGTAATAACTATCTAAATATTTTGCTAGCTAATGATTTTGTTCAGATTTTAACCAAAAGAGAAATTTTTAATTAACTATTAATTTATCTGGGAGTTTTTACCAAGTTCATGCCACATTGATGAAGAAGGTATAATTGATCATTATTTTAATGGCAATTTTTAACTATCTACCTCATTATTGGCTTCGTCAACATATTATTATGCATTGGAAATTACGGCTGTACCTGGTTTGCTTACTGATATTCAAGTCATAATATCAAAAATTCATTTTTCATCAAACAAAGTTAATATATATAAAATTCCAATCAATTCTCTCACTAATTCAAAACCTATCATTCTTGCTGTTATATTCTTGCTTTGGATGCAGTAGAATACACCAAGACCTTTGGAACACATTTTAAAAATATACTATCTAACTAAATTGCTTGCTAATTTGTTATTTAATTATTTATTGGTTTTTACTTATAAGTGACTAAGCGACCTATAAGTTTTCAAAAAACACAATACAAGTTTTTCATGTAACTACTTTGGTACAGTACAATGGTTGATAAAATATTTCAAAATTTAACTCAACATGGTCATTT
>JAQFYG010003646.1:0-12232 GCA_034694325.1 Entomobrya corticalis | reverse complement strand
GAGAGGTATCCAGAGTGGCATTTGAACCTGCAAAGGAACAGTGGACAGCTTACATCACCTCTTGACCTTCATACAACCCTAAAGGAGATTCTGTATGAGGCTAAATCCCAGATAAAGGCTTCGGATACTACAGATCTTTCTTCTTTATTGATACGTAATGTTTCCATGGCAGCCCCAACGCCAAAATTTCAACAAAGCCAACGAAGTAGTCCGTTTCTTTCACGCGTTTACTCATTTCTTGGATTTGCAGCAACCAAAGGTCAGCAAACCAATGCCCAAGTCCACCAAGTAATGACCCCAATGAACTCATCGCCTTCCCATTATTATGCTGATAACATTACAAAAAGCGAGCCGTTGAATCCCCAATACCGACAACGCTATTCCTTTTTTGAATACATTCCTGATAACCGTACTTGCGAAAGTGCCTCAATTCCTCAACGGTACTGCATGTGTGGCGTCTCCCCAGTCATGAGCAAGTCCTCATCCCTATCCTCGCGCATGGGCGACATTGTTGTGAATCATGTGAACCACTTGCTCGAAGATGTGATAAAACCTGAAGAATGTGTCGCCCTCAAGTTTAAAAAGTTCCTGTATGGTCGGGAGGTGGGTCATGGAGACGTTTGGGATAATTTTAATAGGTTCATAAATTACAAGGACTACATGGTAGGCCTGGAAGTGGATCCTAGTGAGGCACATTTTGAGTCGAAAATCAGAATATTTGATAATTCTACAGAAAGCATTATTGGCGATGTCTCAAGGATAAATAGTTACAATAACCAGAGTTACTGCGTGTCTGATTTTATGCTGAAACCGTTGTGTTATTGCGAAACGTTTGCTAAAGAGAAGATGGAAAAAGCGAAGAAGAAAAAGGGGAAGAAAGGAAAGAATAAGAAAAGTAAAGATCAGAAGCATTAAATTGTTACGGATAGTATAAATGAGCATACGACTGATAAGTATATATCATTAAAAGTTAAAATGATGAGGATATAAATGAAGATAAGCAGACGGGAAACATTTAAAAAAATGAAAATCTCAATTATGAATTATAGTATCTAGGTACATATTTTAAACGGATCGTATAATGTTATATAAATGTTAAAATTTAATTGAAATAAACTGTTTAATTGTAGATGAATTTCCTATTAAAGTTTATACTTAATTGATGTTCATTGCTCATAATCCGATTTTCACTTTGGATACAAATTCTCTTCAGTAATCTCTAGTCACCCCATAAAAACATCTGGCCCTGCTCATAAAAATATGCACTCTGACATTGTAAAAAATAAATGCTCATTATATTGGCTTGATGTCAAGTTTAAATATATAGATATGAGTTAGTATTTTAGTTGACATCTGGTTATTCCTAGCAATCACAAATTCTAAAATTAGCTACACTTTCCGTTCATTCTTTGAAATGCTAAATGGTTTTATGCTATGCTACCAATGCTGGAAGTCTGTACCGAAGAATAAAAAGGCGAAGCCAGCAAAATGAATTGAATTTCATAATCTCTTTATTAGTCTGTAAGATTTCAAATAATAATGTGTTGGTAATATTTTTTGAGTGTTGTACATTCGACATTACACACTTTCAATTGTAACTTGTTGTGCCAATAGCTAATTTTCTGCAAAAAGAATTGAATTAATAGTTACAATTACAATTAAACGAAAATACATAAATTAATGACATAAATGTTGTTTTTAAATATATGGTTTGATGTAAATTAATATATGCAATTTTTCTGAACCAATCATTTAATAACCTTAATCTACTCATATTGCCCGTATTTTAAAAGGGTCAAAACTCAACTTTTCAAGTCTCTTTGGGTTGTACACAAGTTATACGATAGGATACAATTAAAAATAACATATTACATGACTTGGGTGATATAATAACAAACAAACTTACAATTAGTTACACACTTAAGTTACCTACTAAAAAAGCGCTATGACTTAAATCCGTACATACTTGCTAATAAACGAACATTAGTTTCTTATCCCATTATGAAGACACAAACAAAAGAAAACATAAAAAAATATGGCTGCCAAGAAGTACAAAGGAACACATGGTATATGAAGCCGCCATCCGGACTTATCTAATTGCTATTATCATTAGTTTTGGTGGATTCTTCTTCTTCAGTCGCTGGTGCTGGTGGCTTTGGCTTCCCCCCTCCATTTTGAGATCTTGTCAAATCAATCGCGCCATGAACTCGGAACCGGTAAAGACAGGTATGTCGCATGTTCCCATGATTGGACAGAATCTTCAACTCCACAATCGGATAATAGCGTGCCGTTGCGTTCTAGATGGGTAATAAAAGTATTAAGTAATTAAATGCCAAAACAAAAAATGACTGCAACTGCGGATATAATGCATACACACTTCATGTTTAATGAGCTTACAGCTACTGAAAAATACTGAAGTGACTCGTCGTTATCTTCGTAAGTGAAGGATCCAAAGTCATGAACTTCAACAGTGTCGTGTTCCGATTGGAGACCCTGAACAAGTTCAAAATATAAACATTCATATATTAATATTGATAAGGAATTTGCTTTGTATTCGCATAATATTTTTAAAGTTCATTAAAATGAACTGAATCCTTATGTTTTATAACATACCAAAACTTGGAAGTGCTTTGGAGCGGAATCAATATGTCCATATCGAGAAACAGATTTTGGGATGTGCTCCACAGTAAAACCAGTGACAACAGCTGGAACGGCCAATTTAATGACGACATCACCCACGGATCCTTCAAACGCCCAGCATTCTCCTGGTACAACTCCAGGCTATCATAATAATAAGAGATAGAGATGCATATTAAATACCAAATACAATTTATATATTCACCTCAGCATCATTAAAACTATTAATAAAAGTATGTAACAAAATATCGTCAGTCATTACCTGAATAATTGTTCGAGGCGTATTGGGAGGCGACCAAAGACGAAATCCCCAATATGAAATAACACTGTTCCGTAATTCAGAGCTCTTTGTACATCTTGTACTTAGGATAGATCCCCCTGCAGACTCTAATGCTAAATCAGGCAAACCGGTTTTATCAGCGTCATACTTTGCAATGGCACGTTTTATCATCAGCTCGATGTCCTCCAAGGAGAGTCCGCCCACAGGTAATCCTTCAGGGCACTTCCTTGTCTTGCACGAAAGGGCTACACTACTCTGTATTTCTGATGCTAGAATTGGCAGGATTACGGTCTTCAACTTTTCAATGTCAACCTCAGGTTCCACAACTTTCTGTTGCTCTACAAGCGTTTCCATTTTTTCAAAGCGTGCGTGCATGATCTGCATTTCAGTCTGGAATTCATTAACTTCACCATCAAATCCTTCCTTAATCTTTCCAATATCTTCTGACAAGGCTTCCAGTTTGATTTGAATTTCTCTTGAGATTCTTTCCCGATCTTCCCCTTGCTTCAGAACACTAAACAGGCCTTTAAGAGAGACTGGAGTTCCTTCAGTTGTCTCACCAACAGTTGCACTAAGAACCTCGTCGATGATTTGTTCCAGAGACTTTTCCTTAGCAGATGCAGCCCTCATTGCGGACATGATTTTTTCAATCTCGGATTGTAAACCCTTGAAAGAATCATCATGTGCATTGAGTCGAACTCCGTAATCTTTAAGTATTTGCTCCATCGACGCGATTTGTAACTTTAAAGCATCAATAGTTTCCTGTGTTGATTTCAGAGCAGCAAGGGTTTCATCAGAGTCTTTTTGTATTATTACTGTTTTGGAAGTATAAGTAGAAGTAGAGTCAGGAATAGGAGTAGGGTGCGTAGCGGGAATGGGAATTGTGTCTGGTTCAGTCCTCACGGAAGACGGAATTGGTGCAATAATTGGTTGAGCAGTTTGCGGAGTCTACAAAACAATGTATCAAACAAAATGATTAATTTAGAGTTCCAGAAAATTGTAACATGAAAATATAAAAAAGTTCTTTGCTGTAAATTGTAATTACCTTAGACGGAAAACTACTGGCAACGAAAAAGAAACTAGCAGCGATTCCATTTGAAACCGCATTCAAGGCACTGCCAACGCCATTCAAAGCGGTCTGGGTTCCTGAACCCATCAAGGCCCAAAGGTAACTTCCTGCAAATAATAAAAGAAACAAAAACATTCATTAAATTGCTTTGACACACTAGAAGAAGATATGCATTATGTTATATGTAAGATTGGAATAAAGCATTTACCATAGTTCCACAGCAAAAACAAAAGTAGAATGACTAGTAACAGACGAAGTAAAATCATGCCGAGATTCCGAAAATTTCCAACGCAATCCTTAATGCTGGTCAGCATCTCGTTACTATAAGAAGAACCCGAAGCTGACGCAGAACTTTCCTGGGTGGAAGTGGAAGAGTCGGAATAAAAGTATCCAAACAGACCATTAGCACGTCCCTGATGATTAGCATTGGTAATTGTAGCAGCAGTGGTCCTCGCAGTTTCACGTTCATAAGCATCATCATCTGATTCTACTTCCTCAATGACACTTCTCTCCAAACTACTAGCGCTGCCAGTGGAACTCCTGAAAATACTTGAGATATTGGAGAAGCGTCTTCTAAGATTTGTGTATAGACCCTGAGTGAATGATTCATCGTGGTCCTGATAATTCCCGTGCTGGTAATCAAGCTCTGACGTTAATAATGATTCGTGGGTTCGACCATTTAAGCCTTCTCTTAAATTACTACTTTGGTAATGATCCTGCTCATATATTTGATTCAGTTGATTCTCATCCTGAATATGACTTTGGTTTGTTTGGTCTCCTCCTCCTCGGCGTTTCGTGTGCAAACACCACTTCTCGAAGAAGAAAGTCGCAATGATAAATAGATAAATGTATGTACAAACACTGGAAAAGAACTTTTTCAGGTAATACCCAACAGAACTGAACATGTATGACACTGATGATAGATTCATGGCAACCCTCCTTTCATCTCCATCTCCATCAACGGAAGTCTCTGAATCCGACAATAGAATGTCATCCCCATTATCTTTCTTATAATTTCGGGGCAATTTGGACGCACTTTTGTTATTGTTTGCATTGTTGTGCGATGATGAGATATAGCCACTTCTGGTAGTCACCCTATCATTATTCCGATTCTCAATGTAGTTGTTTTCTGCCTGCTGAAGAATTTGTTCCGACCCGTTTTCAAATGTGGTCTCTCTCCTTCGAACAACCTGTTCAATGACGTGAACAGTACCTCCTCCTACCGGAAACGGAGAATTTTTATTAAGAGGTTTAACAGCAGCTATCGCCCCACTACTTTCCAGACCATATGGATGAGGCTCATCAGGATTTGCAAATGTTTGACGCCTTCTCGTACTTCTCTGACTCGCTGTTGTTGACGCCCGACTCTGAACAGACTGTCGAGTTCGGACTGTGCTGACACCAGAGTGTAAGGACGAGGTAGGAGTTACAGATCTTCCATTCCTGAGGTCATTCACACCTCTCCCAATCTGATTCGCAAGTGGAGTCCATGATGGATCATCATCGTCACTGTCATTAGTAACGTTCATCAGATCATCCGAAATTTCAAACCGAATGTCCCTCGGAGCCGCAGGAGGTATTCTGGTTGGTGTAGTGCCTCCTTGTCTTGAATTACCACCTCCACCTCCTTTTGATCCAGCACTGCTATTAGCAGCAGTGCCATTATTTAGCCTCATGTTCCTTTCTGTGCCCGCTTCCCAATGGATCGGTTATCAAGTCCGTTTATCATAAAAAAATATATATGCACAATGGACACCTTCTCCAAATATCCAAACGCCAACCTTCTCCTCCTAGTCTCAATTCTCAAATCTAACTGACTGCCTACTTTAATTATTAGTATCAATCCTTAGAAAACAACTAACTGACTACCTCACAAATAATACTGTCGTTAATTATAATTCCTTAAGCAATAGCTGCCAAACTAACTTTAACTGGTCAAGCTACACACTTGCCTTCCACCTTCTGTCTTGCAAGTAGGACAACTCAAAAAACACTAAAAATAGCCAGTTGCCAGTAGTCTATCAACCAGTAGCAGAGAGATCTTTCGGTTATAGCACCAACGGTCAAGTGTCAATAAAACAAACAGAGATTTCTTGTTTACTTAACTGTCTTTTTTATCTTGTTTAAACGTTCAAACACACAAGTCAAGTCACAAGTGACCAACGGCAGTATTCTGTTTCACTTCTCTTTATACTTATTATCTAAATTGCTTGAAGGATTGCCAAAAAAATCGCACTAACATTCAGTTAGAGTAAAATCTCAAAAAACACATCTGCATATTTTTATTTATTCGCTATTCTGCTCCTTGTAAAAAATGTTTTGTTTGCGGAAGGTGTATACCTGAAAATTGTAGAAATCACTTTGTGGGGGCGTGGCCTTGGATGGGGTACAAGGTTAAGATGTATACTTGCTGCGTTGTGAAGGAGTAGATTAGGTGCTAATATTAAAAACAAACAGAAGGGGTTTAAATTGAGGGGAGATTGGCGGTTGTTTATGGGTTTTTTATGGAGCGGAGTGAGAGTGTTGTGGTGTGTGTTGTGGAGATGTGGGGAACGTTCTCTGTGTATTTGCTTATGAGAGATGAACAAAGGCTTGCTTGAGATTTGAAGTTGAAGTTGAATGATAGATTTATGGAGTGGAGTGTTTTTAAGTTTAATTGTTGCGGTTTTAAATGCAAAATAATTAGTTAATTGTTGATTTTATATTGACAACTCAGCCTTAAGCTCACTTTATTCTTTTTTTCATTGACTTACAACAAATTTTTAGATGTTTTTTAGTACATCGTGTATTTTTCTCACAAAAACTTGCAGAATAGTTTATTTTTAAACATGAAATCGTTTGCACCGAGCAAAAAATCTAAAAAAAACAAACGGAATTTTTAGATTATTTTCTTCTTTTAAGTTTAGTATAACTAATTATTTATATGAATATGAGGTAATTGTTAAGTTCTTAATTATACTTAACTTATGGACAAGATCTATATAAACATCTAACTATATAAGTATCAACTTTAGAATAATTGAATAAGTAATATATAATTAGTTTTTTTGGAGTTTACAGGAATATAATTTTGAAAGTATTTATAGAGGTTTGTATTTACAAATTACAATTTAATTAGGATAGTAGTCAAAATAAAAGTTACTGGTAGTTTAAACAAAGTTCCGTTTCAAAAGTTATTCACTCATTCAAAATAATAATAATTTATAGCAATATGAGTTACAAAAATCAGTTAATATACGGCTGTTTATGGTTATACAGTGCAATAATTACAATTTATTGTTATAGATCAAGTCTACTTTTAATATATTTTTGTTATGATTATTATAACTGTATGTTTTACTTTTTCTGTAATTAAAATCACACTCGAATTTAGTCCGATTTAACCAGCGTAAAATTATTAGTCATTTTTTTTATCAAAAATTATGTTTTATTTACATTTTCTCTGGTTTTGGATCGCATCATCATCACATAAAATATTTGTAAGTATAGTTAATAGTGAATAGTACTATAGTATTTCTTAAGTTCTCGCTAAATATTATAAATTCCAAATCAGAATTAGGTGAATACAGTAAATATTCATAAGTAAGCTAGCAGATAAGTTTTGTTTGATTGGACACACTTCTATTGAAGACTGGTGACACATTCAGACATCTAAATTAATATTCTAAAAACTAATTGACTGACTTGACTATCAACTGGCATTTGATCATTCAAAATATATAAAAAATTTGTTTCTTCAACTTTAAAAAATATTATATTTGTATTTGTCTATGAGTTACAAAATCTACTGAATAAAAAGATTTAGTTTCTGTACACTTTTTTCAAGATAACAAACAGATAGAACAAATTGTAGCAGTTTTTACGTTTTTATAATAACATAAAGTAATATTCAAAGTATTTTAAGTACATTTTCATTGTTTGAGGCGAACAATATAAAACAATAACAACTATAAATTAATGTGCAAACAAACCATAAAGGTCTAATATATTATATATGGCAGTTACAAGCACAGCACATTGAACATTGAACTTTTCCTTTCGATCTTCTTTTAATTACTTAATTTCAAACATAACTGTACACATTATATAAATTAACAACAATTAACAAATTTGTATATGACTTGAAAAGATTTTTTTACAAGATAAAACAGCTAAACAATCAAAATCAAAGTCATTTTAGATCACATTATTATTATACTTTAAGCACATAACCAGTTAAACAAGTACATTTTTTCTTTTAGCACCAACAACAATGAACAATGATTATATCGTTTAAACATACATAACAGTTGACTTTACAGTTTTATAAACCACTCATCCATGAAAAAAAAACAATGATTAAGGTTTATATATAAACACGGTTTTATCTAAAAGCTAATATTCCACATCGTCTCAAAATTTTGCACAACTTAACAAACAAAACCACCAAATAAAGTATTTGATATTCATTTGTTCCTTCTGGGAAACATCATGTCATATAAGAACAATGAGAGAAAACAAGTAATGAAAAGCATTTCCTGTTTTATGTCATTAGTTTGCTGACTTTCACCATAAACCTGTGGTTGAGGTAAGGTCTCAAATTGTTGTTTTTTTATTGTTTGCTCAGAGTTCAGAGTATTTTTTACACAAGGCTTTAGGATAAAAGTGTAGACACTAAACATGTGAAGATCGTAAAAAAGTGGTAAGTTTATTACTGGCTGTGGTGTTATAATTCCTCTCCTAAAATATCCATTTAGGGAACGAGGGACATTTATATATGACGACATGGCATATATACCTACTTGCAGCAATAATATAAAGATAGACAAAATGAAAATGGTTTAGTAGAACAGGTGTATCAGGGATCGATAAGATGATAAGATTAAAGTTAAAGGTATGTAGGTATTTACTAATAAAGGTAGGTTCTTTCCAGGAAGAAAGCTACCTAGAGAGTTGAAAATGATGGCTCCCAAGAAATTAAAATGTGTTTTTTATATATTTTTTGCGATGTTTTATTATAAATGTATTTATTTATCGAGTTATCTTATATAATAAACTGCTTTATAGAGGCCTTTTCTTTTCGTAAGTAGAAGCAAATAGTTTGTAACAATATATAACAATTATACAATTAGATAATATCATTTTATCAGTGAATCTTTTTGATTATTGTGTTTTGTAGAGAAAAAACCACAGACCACAGGTACAATAATAACTAGTATTTGTATATATACTAAAATTAAATCTAGCAATATATATTTTCCTAAATTATGTATACATAATTATCAGTTCTAATATTATAAAATATTTACAAAAAGTATAATGTCGTTGACCGTTGAATATATCGAGGAACACAAACAAGTTGAACGTTATAAATTATAATAACAATATTTTGATTTCAAATAAAAAATATTAAATTGTATGTACATATTTATCATTCTATTTAGTTAGCAGAACAGGCGGTTAATCAATCAATTCCTGCTAAATATAGATCCAGTTCGTCGTTTTTTATTTAAAAAACAGGGCTTCGAGGAAAGATCCTAGAAACAGGAAGTAATTTCCTGTCAAAAAAAGACGAGAACTTTTGCGAATCCATTTAAAACCTAATCCTGACATCCTGTTTAATATTACGAGGAGTGAAAATAGTAAAAACAAACGTGACTTTTAAGTTTTAACCTGCCCAACTAACAGTCCATGTGTAAAGCTGTGAACATTACAAAAAAGTTTATCCATAAAAATGTACATGATTATTTGGTACAAACACACATAACTACCTATACACACCTCCTTATTTATAAAAAATTACCTGTTTAACTTTTACATTTTATATTATTTACTCTTGTAAGTAACGTAAGCTGATTCATGATTTTGGAGGAAAACGGTTTCCAACTTCGAAAAAGTCGGTTTTTCAGGGAGAAAGGGCTGGACTGTTTTCATGACATTTTCAACTTCCAACTTCAACTTACACGCTACTTCACTACTCCGCTTTCTTCCAATCATACAATAAAAGTATATAACGGTTTAACGGTATTTATTTCTCTATAACAGAACTGCCGTATATACAAAATAAGTATCGAATAAAATGGGATGAGAAAAAAAAAGTTTATTTTCCTGCCTCTTTGAATCTCTGAATACTACTTTAACTGCCATAATATTATTTGTGCGATGGTTTTGTATATGGTAACTTGGTAACTCATAAAAAACATAATAATTCCGAGAAAAAACTCTACTTTTATTTGCTTTAACGATAAAGTAGATACATACCTAATAGTAAATAGTCTATTAGATAATATTATAGTTATTATTATATCGTTTTTGGGAGCATTCAGCAATTCAACAAGCATTAAATGTAATTTTTTTCTCGTTGTTTTTGTTGTTGTTTGTGTGAGGTTTATATTATTAAAGTAGCTTGTTACAAGAGAAACATTATCTTTATTTTTCTTCTTGTGTTTCTTCTTCTTTTCTTGGAAAAATGAGAGTGTAACTTGTTGTTTTGGTAGTCTGTTCACACATCGTTCCCATGGGATTTGGTGGAGACTACCTTATTATGTGCGACGTTTTCCAACGTGATGCTCTGAATGTTTGCTTTGGCTTTGCGTGGCAGGAGGATGGTGAAGAAGCTGAGGAACTTTTTCCTGAACTCCTTGCTGCAGAGAAAGTAGATGTAAAAGTTGAGAGCGAAATTGCACAACTCCAGGTCGTTAGCAAAGGCTCTAAATATTTGGAAAGCGAAGTTTTTCTCCATCGACTCTGAGTAAAAGATGGCGAGGAAGGCGACCGGCGTCATGGTTATAAAAAATAGGACGACAATTGCTGTGAGGAGGACGACCAGACGTTTTTCCTCCTTGTAGATCCGCTTGGATATCCTTTCTCCGCGGAGGAGAAGCTGGTCGTTGCCCCCGCCCCCAGAGTCTCCTCCAAGTGTGAGGAGATTGTTCTTCCTTTTTGTTATTTGACGGAATCTGACAATTATGAGGAAATTGAGGGAGGCGAGGATTATGGCTGGACCGAAACGGACGACTATCTCGGCCGATATTATGTACATGTTCCAGAGGGGCTGGTGGGTGATGTAGGTGTTTTCTGGAGAGCTGTAGACAGAGCCGCCCCCATTAAAACCACTGCCAGTAGTGGGAGAACCTCCCCCTCCTACTGTTAGATTACTTCCAGGGGTGGCGCAGATTTGCTTGAGGAATGCCAACGGGGCAGAAATTATGAATGCGACAATGTAGCAGAGGAGGATCACCTTGCCTGGCTTGGCGGATGCTTGAACGCTTCCGAATCTTTCTGGTAGGCAGACTGAGATGAAGCGGTCCACTGTGAGACATACGACGATAAATATACTGGACGCCATGAACATGTTCGCTATCGGGATCTCCAGGTGACTGTAGAAGAATGCTATGGCTACTGACTTGTCAGAGTGCATATTCGTCTGACGGATCTGAAAATTATAATAGAATGATCAAGGTCAGAATTGACGAGTGTAAAGTAAGTAAAAAGAGATTGAAAGATTTTTGTTTGCGGAAGAAAGAAGGAAATAGAAAGAAATTTTCTCCAGGTTTTCCTTACATCATAATATACTTGAAAACCTGTTATTTTTTGAGTGGTTTATTGGATTAAGGTCGTTTTTTATAATATTTTGCCTTTACCGCCTCTCATCAAACATTATCGTCTTCAAAAATTCTATTAGTTTATCTTGTTACACTTTTGATCTAATGTACCGTATGACATTCTCTTTGAAAACTAGTAAATTCCGGTTCAAAGTTAATGGACATATGACGACCAATGCTGTATTTACCGTTAACGCCAAAACTGTATCATTCTAAAAGCCCACCTTTTTACAAAAAATCCATTCCTATACTCGTTTTAAATCTTGGCATTTCACTCTAAAAAATGCAACTTACTTTTTCCAAGAAGTAAACAGAATTTCTCGTTAAAAATTTTCTATGTACTTCTGGTACAGTAACTCAGAAAAAAAATTGACATCAAAAGTTGCAATCATTTCGGTAAACATTGATTCAACTTCTTCTGAGAATGACGTTTCATGACTCATGACGTGCACATGCCCATTAGTAGAGTAGACACCTTCCATTCCATACCGTTAAAGAGGTTAAAACATCATGTTTTTATTGAAAGTTTAACGATAATAGGCCAATCCCACACAATTTTTTCGCATAACTTATTTCCAACACCTTTTGTTGTGTTAAGATAAGATGCGGAATAAAGTGAGAGGTGACCACAAGAGGAGTTAATTAATACTTAGACTTTAATAA
>JAQFYG010003645.1:0-12236 GCA_034694325.1 Entomobrya corticalis | reverse complement strand
AATTATCAAATCAATTCATTTTTACCAATTATCTGTTTTCTTTCTCTCAAAGTACGCGTTCTCAGTGGAATCGTACAATACTTAAACTTAAATCTCAATACTCAATAATCTTATCCAAAACTAGCTGGGAGCAAATGTACCAACACAATCTTAACCTATTAATTTTCTTTCAATTATTACTAGCTTCTTTACTAGTAGTCATTTTCTTTACTATATCATTGTCAAACCCTAACCTAACCATTTACGCAAATACCATTATTAAGCTCAATTCTGAAACAAAGACGAAGGCCACACAACTTCATCTCAAAATCTCACTTAATTCCATACATACGAATAATATTAATTTTAAAACTCACAAATTCATTTAAACTACTACACATTTTCTCTGGACTTTCGAGGTGATCAATCTCTGAAGTCTATGCGGCATAAATGTTCAACTCAACTCAATGTTCAATCAAACGGTCTTACTTACGCAATACTTATATATGCATTGCCATATATCAATGATTTTTGTGAATTCCAGTCTCTCGGACTTGTTCTTATCTTTCAATTACCTTTCCATTATTCGTACCATACAACAAGATTTCAACATCCCAAGAACGCATTTACCCATGAACAGCAAAATCTTACCATAACTCTATTTGCATAACCTGCTTTATCTTATGTCACTAGCACTTAAAACTTCTAATGCCATGTCTCGTCTGTTCTTTTCTTATTATATTGAGTAGTTACTTAATTTTCAAATACTATATCTTCAGATAAAATGTTCTTTCAAATCATACGAGACAAAAACAAAACTACTCAAGAGAGATCCTTTTTACATATACTCAGCATCTGGCACAGGAGCTAAACCTTTTAACAATATCCAAATTTCTGATTGAATTTAAACTTTACTTTGGAAAATATAATGATTTTACTATTTCAACAAATTTTCAAATAATTTAATTTAAGCAATTACTATCACCATCTTGTCTTTACCATCTATTTTATTGTATTCACTGTTACTGATCCTGTTGACCAATGTCCTAATACCTTATATAATTTGGCACCATCGGTAATGTAGAGAGCTCTAGGCCTTCAACAATAATTTTCTGTTCACTGTACAAATATCATAAATGTAGTTGACTTATTCCAAATCTTCCAAATTTACGTTAGCTGTCTGTACTTTTTGTACCTTTTAAATCATTTAAAAAACAAACTTGATGTAAAATTTCCTTATCAGTGATTCTCAGCATGTTACTGTTATTTCAAATCGATAGATAACTTTTAGTCGGTTGTGAATAATTACTCTTCTGTAAAACAAAAACTTTCAACTTTAAAAAGCTATTGTAGAAAATTAAATTCAATTCTTCAATTAGTACTAGTATTTATATGATAGAATGACTAATGCCTGTAATTGGCTGTTTTTCTGAAGTCTCTTGAACAAAATAAAATTCCCAACTTAATATCAACTGAGCTATTATTTGGACTTTCATTATTACATAGTACTGTAAATCAGAATGATTCGATGTATTATCCACTATAAAATCATCTATGAAACATCAATCAGTAACTTACAATACATAAATCGCAATTAAATCTCTCACTGATCGATGAAAGTTAACTACAGTTATTAACTATTTCAAAAAACAAGGAGCAACTTTACGCTGTAAGCTGACCATTTAACTAGTATTCCAAGGTAAGTCTAATTTTCTATTTAATTTTCCATATTTTACGTTTACTTATTTATAAGTGGTCTGTGACATGGGAAATGACACGACTCACAGTCAATTTTTCTATTTTATTTTCTGTATTTCACTAGGTTTTTGTCAATTATAATATGCCTTATTGGAAACTGGAATACATAGGTACATAATATTATGCCTTCTGTGGCGTTTTTTAACGCTCATGTAAGTTTCTTGAACTTTACGTTTAATTAACTCTCTCTGATTAATTAATTGGTATTAATTTTCTCTTACTTGTTAGTTGATTACTTTTATAGGTGACTATTTTTAGGACAAAAGGAAGGAATGACCTGACCAGAGTAACGACAGGAAAGGACAAGGATCATGATAAGGTAAACCAGTAAACCTAGGTACATAATATAAATTTACAAAAAATCATAATTAAAATTTATCCCAAAACCAATAAACAAACACAATCATCATCATAATAATTATAATCAACCAATTATAAACATTTATAGAACTTTTCTAGTGACAAAATTTAATTAATCCCAGAACAGTTAATGGACATCCTATACCAGGCAGGAGGCGGCTATACATTTAAAGGTAAATTTAATCACAAACAACAATCATAAAATCAATCAGTATTCAACAATATCAATATTTAACTTTAACTACTAATTAATATTTTATGTTTTCTTACGATACTTAACCTATAATACCATTCACGTTTATTGGAGTCTTTAAAATCTTCCTCTTTTCTTACTCTTTTTACTACAAAAATTCACCAATTATCTTTTCTCCACAGGTCACAGGAAATCGCAGGAACTGGACAGGATTCGCTATGTGTAACGAACTGGTCCCCGATGACCACCCAAACTAATCTATGACCCCATGATATCTCCCAAATGCGCCCAATGATTGCCATGATGCAAGCACACAATACACATCTTATTCTGTTGGTCGCTCAAGGATCTCTCTAAGACTACTCTTCTTATTTCTCTTTCTTTCTTCTTCACATTACAAAGCATTCCTATCATTTAGCGAGGTACAACTTGTAATCTGTATCCAACAGTGTGGGGCATTGTGGGATATAAAGCACACATCTTATATAATACAGTAAAACATTTTTGTTGAAATTAAAGATAATTTTTGTAGATATTGTCCGTACAAAAAAAATTGCATTTGAGATCTACATTTGGTTATGTTACGCATAGTAAAAATGGCATCGTTTTAACCTAACTAATGGCTAATCTCAGATAACAAATAATTGAAGAAAATGGATTTGACTTCAATAAAAATATATTTGTATTAGATTGACATTGTAGTTCAATGTCAAACTTTCAAAAAGGCCATTTTAACATTTATTTATTGCATGTATAATACAATGAATATTTGAAGAATGTTTTAAAGACAAAATTTTCCAATAAACACTTCAGTGCTTTTATTTAATCTCATCCCATCAATGCCAACTACATAAAAAAACATAGACCTAGCCACAAAATATCAGATAATTTTACCATAAATCACTTGTTGCTTGCTGACTAACCATCAAAAATACAAAATGTTTTGTTCATTTGTCACAAATGGGTCTTTATCATTTAAGCATAGTATTAAAGTTGCAGTACTTCACTTTACATAATCTTTTTAATTACAAAACTAATTTGTATAAAATACTTTCTTGCCATGGCCAATACAAATGAGCATCAACTTCTCTCTATTTTCCCAGAAGAGGTACACAAACTTTCAATAATTTAAATTTTTTTTATTTTGTCTTTATTTTTAACAATTATTATCTTTTTAATTTATTAAATTAAAATATTCTCCGTAGCCGTGGAATCATATATTGAACAATATTCAGGACCCTGATGACCTGGAAAATCTTGCCAATTCCTCACTTTTTTTCGGAAATGCTTGGTCCCAAAACGTGTCAACTTTCTTTTTCCAAAATTTTTCAAACTTCTGGACTTTAGATATCTTCATGTTGATGAAGACAAAGGAGATTACTGTCGACCATGTGAAAAATGGTATTTTCAATTCGTCTCGTGTGCCAAACCTGGAGCAAAACTATTTACGAATGTCTTCTGTCTTTGCCTTGCAAATACACGGATGAAAAACCAATGGATACTGTAATGTTCACTGAAGATAACTCACTTGAATGCATGCTTCGTGAACTTGATAAGCCTTTATCGAATAAAAGAATCATTCTATTTCCACATCATTTTGAAACCACACGTGCACCAGAGCTGGGAAGGAATCCTTTTGTCAGTAGAAAAGTTTCACTGGAACTGGGCAGGGCAACTGAAGGTGATATTATCCAACGCCAATATGGTTACTTAAATGAATTACGCAATTTCTTATTTAAATATGGCCACCGTATTTGGTACGTTGACATTAAACTTTACGGTGAAACAATGCACTGGGCTGACGGATCGAAGTGCTAAAAAACTTGCAATTTTGTTCGATGTATTGCCAAATTTGAAGTCACTTTTCATAAAACTTGGTCCTGGATTTGGCTATACCGGAAGGGGAGAAAATTGCTTTACCAGAGAACTTTGGACACAAAAAGTTTTTTGAACCTCTACAAAATTTGCAGGTATTGTCAACCAGTAAACTACCTAGCTCAGTTTTTAATGGGCTACTTCCGTCATATAATAATGTGCAAGTTTTGAAATGGAATTCAGAAAAATTGGAATGGTATAAATACTACAGTGTGAGTAGTTATGAGCTTTCTAAGGTATCGTTCCCAAATTTTAGGGATTTTATTCTCGTGTTTTAGATTCAATATGAGTTTGGTAAATTTAAAAAGGCAAAAATAGACTGGAAGCTTGAAACATTGAAGTTAAATTTCTTTAGGTGTGAAATTATAATTTGGTCTGACATATTTGATATGGTAAATGCGGGAAAATGGGCAAAAACATTGACCACTACGGAAATAAGGTTACCGTGTATAAATCAGGAGGACTATTTTGTTAAGAGGTCATCATCACTGAGATTAAAGCTGCTTAGACTTAAACGTTTAAGGTTGGAAATTTCTAACTTTACATCCTTAGATTTCCTTTTGGGGGCTTAGAATGGCTGATGAATTGGCTAAATCTGAGCAAGTTTTGAAGCTCCTATTTTCCTCAGACAAATTGTTGGATTTAAATGTATGGGAATTATTTCCCAATCTAAAAAGACTTGAAGTTAAAATATTTAATCAAGGATGTGGACAACTAACTGAGATTTGAGTTTGTACAAAAAGTTATTGGCATCAACAAATTGGTTACATGAAAATGCTGCAGCCAAGTAAGGACAAAAAGGCTGACCGTAAGTGGTATTTGTGGAAAAGTTTGTTTGGAGGTTTAATAGAGATGATAAGCTTGTTTTGAACTTTGGAGCAAAACGTTTTTATATTATAAAAAGCATTGAAAAACATGTACCTCTTAAAGTACTGAAAGTGCATTGTCAAATTTTATATCATGTTATTTTTGTTATAAAGCGTTTCTTTTACGATAAATAATTTTAGTGAATTTATAATTGATTTTTATGATGAAATTTGCTAAATAAAACCATTTATTATTTGTAAATATTTTATTACTAGTGTTAGTAAGCTATTAATATTTCAAAATTTTATACCAGTACGATCACTTTTTGTTTCCATCGCAAAGAAAATGTTAAATATTTGAAAAATCATCCAACTACTGAAGTTTTGCATACTGTGATCAAAAGTTAGATTATTAATATAGCAATAATTTAAAATTAAATATCTTGTTCTGTATTATTGTGTAGTGTACTATAGTAACATTTGTATTTACATAAGATTTAGCTACTAAATTACTGTATAATTAGTTCATTTATTCATCTAATTCAGGTTTTGTTTTTATTTTCTTTGATAATAACTTGGCTCCATCATTATTTGACTTTATTTAATAAAAATAAATTGTTTTCATAGTCTATAAACAATCACAAATGGAACTTCATTGTTTCTTTTTCCACAATAATAGGTTGTTTTTCATCATTGTCATTATTGATCTACAACTGATTTTGGTTTCACGGGATCTTAAAATAAATTCATATTTTATCAAATAAAACAAAACAAAGGGATAGTAAGTGTTGGACTTATTTTGATTAATCTCATCTCATCTGTTGACCTCATATTGTCTTGATTTTTAGCTCGAAACGTACAAAAATTGTGCAAAGCTGAGGCAGTTTCCATAACAAGCCTTTACATTTCAATTTTCAACTAATGCTATTTTCGTTTTTAGTTGAAAACCGATATATTAATAATAAAATCGGATTGAAAAGACAAGTATCAAAATAAAATGCTGGCTCACCTTCCGACATGCAAAAAGCAGAAAAATAGCGTCTCCACGGAAACAATTTCAGTTATTTATTTTGTAAATATTCAACATAAGTTGTTAGCCTAGCCCTACTTATTTGATAAAACTCTGTCACAAAATCTTGTATCCTTTCTGCAAGCCGGCTAAAAGCTGTTTCAAAAGGTTGAATAAATTTTAACCTGTTTTCACTAACAAATATCCCAAAACTTATCAGATGACCAGCTCCCAAAACTATAAATATAGCGACTGTATTGGAATAAATCGAAAGTTTCTCCACACCATCCGAACTCACATTTTCATTTTTATCCCGACCTTTAGCATATTTTCTTGAATTTAACTTATTAAATAACTTTTCATGCATTTTTAAATAATTAAATATTCCAGAAACCCAAATTGTCTTAAATCTAGCCATAATCCACGGATCTCCCCAATTATTCAAGTTCCATCCTAAAGATGTTGGTAACAGATTTTGATTGCTTTTAGAAATGATTTTATCGCGTTTTTCTTGCTTCAGTTCCGATTCATATTCCAAAATGTAATTTGAAAAGTCCAAAATTGCTGTTTTGTTACAATTCTTTTTAATCTGCTGAAAATGCAAATTTTCATTTTTATTACTATTTACTACAATCACCGCTAAACTAGCTATTCGTCGAAACAATCTTTCCTCAAACTTACTAATTGTCAAAAGAACAGATGTGATTCGTGAATTGTACGTGAACGCAAACTCTGAAAACACAGAAAACTTGCAAAACGCATCTGAATTATTGTGAAGCCATCGACAAGCTAAATAATCGTCTTTAAAAGTCTGAGATTTTGGAAGATATTCCATGGTATCGCACACATATTGTGTAGTTTCTTGACAAAATGTTTTCAAAATTTGTATAGTAAATAGTTTTCTTTGGAGCTGTTAGCTCCGAAATGTTATCCCCGATGTAAAAGAAACTCAATAAAAATATGCACGAAATCCAAATTTGAATAGGTACTTTTAAAACTTTTGACCCGTCCATTTCCGTTCCCTGATTTAAAACAACTCGAAGTACAGCAGTAACTCCTTCAAGATATTTTAGAACAATATTTTTTGTTTCCATTGATTTAGACGTTGCACAGAAAAAAAATCAAAATATTCAATGTTAAAAGATATAGTAACCAAGTTGATAAATCAAAGGATGAAACAAATCCCCAAAATGAAATTCGTCCTTCGACATGACCTCCATCACAAGTCAAAAACTGGATTGTAGTAAATTCAATAAAAAAACCTGAAGCTACCGCCCTTCCGGTGTATACAATTGGGAATATTTCGTTTGTCCTCATAACTCGTAGTCCCAATTTATGAAATGTTATATTTTTGGGTGCTCCTGCCAAGAAAATAGCCATATCTAAATCAAATGAAGTGCCCTGTTGAAGATTAGCAGCCAAACGTGCTGGATTTACAACTACTGTGGTCTTATTTTCGACGAGTATTTTGAAAAAAACAATGGGCATATTGAGAATTTTGTGTGATTCTCTAATTTTTAATAAAATATGTTTGAATGAATGGCTTGCTGGTATCCAATCTTTTGTGCTATAATAATTCTTAGCATATTTGCAATACTGGCAGTATACAAAGATTGTAAATTTCACTTTCTTTGAAGACTTTGGCAAGAAGTAACTTTGGATCCAAATTAAAATCTGCTTAATGGGCATATGTCTTTCATGCCTTATTTTTATACTTGCTTCAAAAAATATATTGATTCTGGGATACAATCGGTTTTTATTAGTGCCTTGTACAATTAGTATGTGCAGATCATTTTGTCTATCAAACGCTTCGTTGTGCCACTGATGAGGGGCAACATTTCCACGAATGTGGTTGGCATATTCCGTTTTATATGTAAATGGGTTCATTAAATTCAAGGGAGCAAATTCTTGAAAGCATTTTGACCACTTACCAATCATTGAGTTAGCTTTATGCTCAACTTCGTCTGCTTGGTCTCCAAAAGGAAGCAAGCTAACGTGTATAATTATCGTCCAAGGACAAGCTGGCATCATGGTTTGATTTTGTAAAATAAAGTTGATTTTTAGTCCAATTGTTTGCACATCAATTTTAGACGGGTCTACTGGTGAGTTTATCAAAATAGGAACTGGAAATTGTGGTAAATCGCATTTTTCAGAATTTATAATATGAAGAAGCACTTTTGGTAGGGCAAAAGGATTTAGTAAGAAGGAAACGTTCTTGGGGGACTGACTACACGAAAAAGTAAGAACTAGCGTAATTAAATTATTTAGAATATACACCCGAGTTTTAAGCAACATTTTGTGTAAGACAGTCTGTGCTTAGATTATTGTTTTTTGTAATAAAATAATAATTGTTAATCAATTCTATTACACAAAACGCAGAAATTCTAAACGTTTTGAAGATTTTCAGGATGAAGAAATGCTTTGGTTTGAACTCATAAACTCAGGAAGTGCGCCAATATTATTTTATTCTTCTCTGAGCACGTAGCTTGTTGCCGGAAATCATGCAACTACTGAAATGAGGAAATAAAGTGAAGGAAGTGAAGTGCAAGCACGCACGACTACAAATTTTATTTACACAAATGGGAAGTTTGTTGCTATAAGGTTAACAAAAAGTTGTTAAAATGGTTTTGAGAAGCACTTACTTGATTAATAATACCACTGGCGTCGTTCGTCGTTAGGTTAGATTATTGATATTTTGGTGTTAGTATTAGTATTAAGATTAGGGGAACAAAAATTACCTTGTAAGTATTTTACGTCTTGGTTCATTCACTATCGTCTTGAGTTGTTTTTACTAAATTAAAAGACAAAGGTGTATTGCTTTTGGCTAAAATTGACATATTATTTGTTTGATAATTACAATAATATTAAATAATTTTTTAATGTTTTGTATCGTATTATTCAGTTTTTATAATTTTGGAATTTCCTATTGCCAAATTTAAGAAGGGATATATCAGATGTAAGTATAGTGTGCAAGATGAAGAAAAATAGAGTTAGGTTTAAAGCTGTAATGATGACGATGACTCATATTGGTTTTTATGTTCTATATTTTTTCTATAGAAAATAACTACAGGTTAGTTATAGTTATTAGCCATTATCAGAAAAATATTTTGTAACAGTTTCAACGAAGTAGGAATTGTAAATCTATAACTTTAGGATACTTTAGGTTACTAGCAGTCTACAAATTTTGGAACGTTTCAGAGATGATATTTGGGAGACCATTTTGAAGATACATTGAACAGTAATTGAAGGCTTTTTTCAGAATCGTATTTAATATTCAAGACAAATTCCCTTAAATTCGGGAATCGAAAGGGCCGCATGTATAAATCAGCAAAACACGACTGTGTGGTATGAGATTCACGACTACGAAGATAGCAAAGGTCGTCGTATTTTATTCTAACATTCCCGTCAAAAGAATTTAAGGCAGGCAAAAAATTAAGATTTGTATCATGATTTGGAATAAAAGTTAGTTGCGTTCAGTTTTGAAGGCAGAACTGTTTGATGTTCAGGCTCATGTTGGAGTAGATTGGGGAAATATGGTCGTTATTGGTTATCACCATAGAAATCAGTACAGATGACAGTGCCTCAGGTACGGAAATCCTGAAAGTTGTAAATTTTTCCAGTTTTGGGAATGAATATAGTTGAACTAAATCTTTAATTTTCGACGATTTGTGACATAACATGACATAAAAGTAATAATGTTCTTTTGCTGCAGCTAATTATTTTATGATTTTGAGAGGAATGTGCAACAAATACATACGTACGCACACAATTTTATATTTGGTCGGATCCGGAGTTTGAGTCAACATTATATTTGGGTGAAGTTCCGAGAAACAAGAGTACCCCATATGTTGAATAAATAATTGTTAATAAAATGAGATTTCTGCTGTGTTTCATCCTTCAATAAATAAAAAAATGCTGTAAACATGTCAGCAACAATAAAAGCGCCTATTTCTTTGGAGAGTCCACTTTAAAAAAGACACCATTTCAAAGGGATGGTCAGGACAATTGATAATTACCTGTGCGCGTTCATTTTCTTTAAAGTTCACTCATCCCATCATCTTTCCTTGCAACCTTTTGCAATCCCTTTTTTGGACTTTTCTACAAACGCAAACGTAGAGGTCAATAAAAAGGACTCAAATGTGTTTAATGGCAAAGGCACCAAGCATGTTCACAATATTCATAAAAAATCTTGAGTGGGGAAAAGGGTTGCTTTTGTGTAAATAATATTGTGTGTTTGTTCAGTGGGTAAGCGTGCGTACGATATATTATATTTATATAGTATTTACTACACAAAATATTTTGCTTGTATATTGGACGGTAAAACATTTCTTTTTTCTCTCTCTTTAATAAGCTGACAAGCTCACTGAAGCAAAAAACACAACGTTGTTTTCCAGCAAAGGTAATATTTTCTCATTGAAGGTTAAGCACTGTTTAAGGATGCCTGATCATGTATTCAGTCCTTCAGTCAGGTTCTATATGTGTATATTGTTATCCGTCTTTAAATTCAATTGGGAAAAAGCACAGACATCCATTCCCTATCACATTACATGACAAAATGACAATTTACGTCTTTTTTGTATAAAGCACAAAAAGAGAGAGAGAAAATGATGTTATTATTGTTTTTTTTTCAACCTGATAAAAATTTTAGCGACCAAAGTGTATACATCTTGTGTAGTGTTTCATTTTCATTGTCAGTTGACTTTCTTATTATTATTGTTTTATTGAGAAATCCAAATTTTGTGAAGCTATAAGTAGTATTTTTGTAAAATATAATAATATTAATATTTTTAATATGATAAACGATTAATGACAATTATTATTTTTAAATGCACACTAGGCCCCAGTATTATTGTTTTTTCGTGTTGGCTGTCCTTCTTTGTTGAACTTTTAATAATTTTTTAAATTACCACTTCTTCAACCACTTAATAGTAAACAATAATTGATGATTTCGAACACTCATTAAACTGTTTTAACTGTGCAATCATCGTTTTGAAAGCTTGGATTGAACATTTACAATGAGAACCAGAAAAGGAAAAGTAAACGCTGGAGAACAGCAAATTTTGAACAAAGAAGAGGAGAGAAGGGAGTTTGCGCAGAAGAAAGTGAGTGATCAACTGGTCCAAGCTCATCTTGACCTCGTTCGAAAGGAAGTGGACAAAACCAGAAAGTTACAAAAACAGTCACTCAGAAATCTGTTGGAAACGCAAAGGCTTGAGATTAGAAACAGCAGAGAAAATGGTAGAGATCCTCTCCTAGTGTTTCCTGAGGAGGTATTTAATTAAAACAAATAAAAAAATTAATGAACAGTTAATTACTTGATAATTTAGCAGACATGTGATCAAGTACAAGTAAATAATTAAGCTTAATTACGAATTACAGATTTGGACTATGATTTTGAGCAATGTCACTGGTGGAAGTGATTTTACAAATTGTCAACTATCCTGCCCGCTATTCAATAGAATATTGGCCAAATTTGCTGGTCAACGCATGTTTGGACTGGTAAGTATAGAAATTATACTATTTGAATTACAAAAAATTTAATCAGGTTGAATTTTTAATTTTAGAAATTTTGTTTTCCCATTTTTGCTCACAGGTTTTCCCTCATATTAACAAGCTTCTCAATTCCAAGGATGTTTTTAATTGTCGCGTGGTGTGCCGACAGTGGTGTCAAGATGTGGATACATTTTTTGAAAATTTTTACGCAATCAAGGAAACCGGCAAAACTAATCTTAAACCAGTTGAAGATATTTATGTGGAAAACGAACAAGAGGTCGAATTTGAATTCAAATTTCCCGGTCATCGAGATTCTTATCGTCATGATAGTGAATTGGACGAGCTTGTAGCTCCTTCTAGAAATCCGTTTATTGGGCGATCAGTCAATATTTGTGCAATTCCACCAGATGATGTAGAGATGTCTCCAGATGATGAAGATCTGCCAAGATTCGAGGAGGTGCTTATTCGTCTTATGGGCAATTTTGGGGAACACGTTCATCATTTTAGTGTGAGTGTGACCAGCTCGCACTATTCGTTCGAGAGCCCTGACCAATTTTTCTCATTGTGCCAGGAAATGTTTGCGCAAATCAAAAACATGAAGAGCCTTTCACTTGAGGCAGATATCAAGCCGGAAGAGAACAAGAGCAAACGGAAAATGAGAGAAAAGCCGCTACCATACCACAACCTCCTTGAATCTCTGACAATTCGAATGGGAAGTAAAAGTCCATCCGTGTTCCATTATCAAGACAAACTAATTAGGAAG
>JAQFYG010003644.1:0-12237 GCA_034694325.1 Entomobrya corticalis | reverse complement strand
TATGGTATTTTAGTCCGACCGCGTCAGTGTCCGGCCAACGGATAGACCGGGTAACAACAGTCCGTTACGGGGAGTGTTACAGAAGAATAGCCCGGATCCCGATATTATTTGCTTAAGCATTTTCAAAATTCGTGTCAATGATTGTAAAAGAAGGTGCAAAAAAGTTTTGAAAATTATATTTTTATAATTTGGACGCCAATAGCGTTTTTCCAATGGTGAAAATGAAACATAGAAATAATAGGTATAAGGTAACCAAGTTACACGCGCAAGAAATGGTGCAATAAAAATAAATAAATAAATGAATCAAAATATACGAAAAATTTGATTTTAAATATATTTGCTAATCACGCAACAATATTTTATCGTAAAGAAAACTATAAGTAGCTTAAACCGCAGTTCAATAAGTACCATTGTCTGGACAGATGTCTTCAAACTGTGTCCATAAAAACATTAGATTTTTTTAATTTAAGCATTTTAAAAATATTTTTAATTTGATTGCAAATTATTTTACAACAATTTGAGACAAATTATGAATTGTCGGTGTAAGATCTGAAGATATTAGGAAACGAACGTCAAAACTTAGAATGAAGTACTTACATTTCTTCATAAAATCATTATTTATTATCATCATCACTATTGCTGTTTTTACATTACGAGTACGATTTATTGCAGTAGCATCATGTTTTCTGTCGATAATCTACAAAATCTATAAAAAGTCATTTTAATCCGTACAATAGCAATAACAAATTCAATGATTATTCAAAGACATTAAGAATCCAAAATAAAAAAATAAGAGTAAGTACATAAAATGTAGGACATATGCAACTTTTAAAGTTATACACGTAGTTTTAACTACTTCTGACAGCAATCATCCAGTTGATTCGACTAAATTTTACGATGTTCAGGTAAGCCTGATTGACGTAACAAACGCACCGATTATAAATTGTGTTTTGGGCAAATGATGCCTCGGAAGTTCGTGATTGTATCATTAGAAACGGCAAAGCATTAAAGGAAAAGGGACACTAATCGTAAGATCAATTTAAATCTGAATGATATTATGCGGCTTCTTGGATAAACGGGACAATTTGATAAGTTCATGTAATACAATATAAGCACAATAATTGCCCGTTTGAGCAGCATTTTTGTTAAATGAAATAACGAAGCCATTCATTTATTTACCCTTTTAACTTATCTTAACTCTTAAATTAACTTTTTAATTTTGCACCTGCCATAACGCAATCATTTCAAAGCAAATTATAATGTTAAATGAAACAAGAATCATGAATGTATAGTGCAGAAGGCATAATTTCTCAGCCGTCATTCAATAAATATTGTAGAATGCAACTTTGTTACGAAATAAGTAATTAAACACCGTTTATTCATTTTAAAGGCAAACTGCAGCTATAGTAATAGAAAGATGAATATCTATTAGATTCTGTATGGTGCCACATCAAATGAAATTTAATTGATAATGAGTTAACGCATTTAATTTTATATTACTCCAATGTGTCATAACGTTTATTAATAATACAATTATCATTTCTTGCAATGGTCATAATAGTTGACCGTCAAAAATTACAATAATCATTGGTTTATTGTGTTTATAAACGAATTCTCAGAAAAGTCTCCAATATAACGCCCATTTAATAAAACATGACTTCGATATCTGTTGTCACCACATATCATAATATGATATTATGTACATGTTTCCGATGAGAAAAGGGCTAAGGGATCAAGACATTAGCCGAATAGATTCAATTAAAAACACTGAAAAAATTGTTCAAGTTCAAAATATAGGGAAACAAGTTCAACGATTTATATTTACTTCACTCACAAATACAAACACTTTTGAATATTTAATCTATTGGTGTCTAACGCATTATTTTCGGCCTAATTAAAACTACCGGTGTCTTTGTCCTACAGTTTGTGTCGTTAAGGAGGTTGAATGAATAAGGTTGTTTTTTTGATGCCGCTGTTGTACACTGCAAATGGGATACCTCAAAACTGAATATGATAGATACATATTGTCGAAAAATTTATCTTTAGTGATTAAAACTACTATTCATTGTCCAACATTTGAGTATTAAAAAATCTCTTCAACTTTGATAATATAATGCACGGACAAAGTTAAATCTTTAGATCAACGAAAATAAGTTTGGCAGTAAAACAAGTTCACAGCGTTTAAATGACCAAAGCTGCGGTTTTTGTATTTTTTCTTCTATTCTATTTCTTACCTGTCTATCAACGTGAAAATATAACATTTTTGATCAATCAGAAACAGAATTTCAAAGCTTGAATAGAATTTGATGTTTTTGTGGACATTGTTTGAAAACATTTTGCCAAAAAAACAAGTATTGATCTTTAAGTGAAGTTCAGTTCGAACTAATCGTATTAATATTTACTATAATTACTTGTTGCGACAATAAGTAATCTTTAATTCATTATCGCTTTCTTTCTCTTCACTCATGTATTTACTTCGCCCAACCACATTTCTTTCTCGCTATTGTCATCAATTGGTATCAATCGTCAAAACGGACTGGGATCACCAAGCGAGAAAGGTAACGGCGTTTAAGTTATAAAAGTTACATCTCTAATTGTTTTGCTCTTTCCTTTACTTCAATTACGTCGATAACCTTATATCTGACTGAAGATGTTTTATACGCAAAATAACAGGAGATTTTTTTTCTCCCAACCTCCTTTCAAATACCTGTTTAATTACTGAAATTTCATTTTAAAAAACAGTGCTAACCAATATCTCCTATCTGACATCGATATTAAGACAAATTATTTGAAAAATAAAACATAAAACATAAGCTTTTGCAATTTGCATTTGGTTCTTTTTAAACTGTTTATTAGAAAAACTACTTTCTTATAAAATACGTTTTTACCGTATTCTTAAGTAATTATATAAATATAACAATAGATTTTTTAAATGTTTTTTTTCACGATTTTCATGTAAAAGTTTAAGATGGTGGTTTCCTTAACTCCATAATGGTCTTCTTCCTTGAACAATGAGCAATCATCTCCTTTTTGTAATCCGTATACTTTAGCTAATTTATATTAACCCATGCGCCAACATTCTGCACTTGCAAAAAATTTACCTTAAACAAGATGATTATAGCTTTTGTATGTTCATGTACAATTGCTGAATACGAATTTATAACCATTTTTATATTTTTGTTTTAAATTTAAAAAATATTGAGATGAACGGTAGAAAAGGGAAAATTAAAGAGTTAAGGTTGGTAGAGCGAGAAAACATAATTAAGTGGTTTTATGGGCTGACTTGTTGACGATGTTTATTAATGTCCATTTAAATGAAATCGGATCACTTTATTGCATAATAATATTTACATTTTACTTTTTCAAAATAGAATTTCATCCCGTTCAGGTACTTACATTACCTTAATTAATTTGGGTCTTTCTTTGTGAATGATTGCAAAAGAAGTATATTCTGATAATGAAGAGCATGAAATTTAAAAAAAAACTTATTACTTGTTCATTCCTTACGCCGATGAGACCTATTTGATTTTTATGCGATTAGGCAAAAATTTTGTTTTGAAAAATCATTAAATTATTTTTTTTAATTTCAGTTTTACCGCTTTTTGTTATTGGTTATAGATTTGGTCAAAAGCTCAATGTTTCAGTTTGCAGTATCTTAACGTCAAAAGTCAAAAGAATGAATGCACACAACAGAATAGAAGAAGAGAATTATATGGAAAATACAAAAGTTTTCAGATTAAACAAATTATTTATAGAATATTTTAAAATCTAATCTCTTAAAAATGTTATTAGAAAAAAAAGTGGCCCAGTATTCTATATTACATGGCTTATGATGTTCAAGAATTATGATAATTACCGCTTAAGTCATTTCTTACTAATCAAATTAACTATATTTAATGACTTAATTAATTTAGTTTAACATTGTATTGTTCCTAGGTTTTGTTAGTTGCTTTTCGTCATACACGCATACATCCGTCATGTTTGCCTTTTAAATAAAAATTGTAGTAAAATGTATTTGAAAGGTTATCATTTTCATTAGAGCTACTTGGCAATGGCTGCTACTTAATTTAACAAGTAAACTTAATCTTGACTTACTCGTGATGAGTCGTGAATTATTCATGAAGAAATTTCAAGCTTTTATTGGTAATCCACGACAAATGGAATATTCTCTTAATAAAATTTATTTGAATAAATTGTGATTTATTCTGTAAAATATATTTTATTAGTACTGATTGTTGTGGTTTGTGTGTACACGTATTACGCACAACGGACAGATCGGTCATAAGTGATGAGGCAAACAAAGCAATGACACAAAACAGTAGATGATGGATGACTAATTTAAGATGGAAAAAAATGTCATAAATGACCAAAGACATGAGGATATTATACAAACGTAAAGGTGAATAATTAGTAATATTTATTTTTAAATTGCAGCAATATGTGAATAAATAAGTATTTTACAGGAAGAAGGAGAAAACAGGATCTTTCTGGTCAGGTCATATCAAATTTAAGACTGAACGTATAATTAGGATAATAAGATGGAGTAAAATAACTAAAAATTAAGCATTTTTTACTTTAAAGCCGTTAGCTTTTTCCTGAAGCAAAATTAACCCTAGTAACAAATATGGATGGAATTTCTTGGAAGCATAAAGTAAGGAAAAAAGAAATAACAGGTAAAAAACGGCAATAATTGACAATGACTTAATCAACAATTTTTTTGTTAATCTAACTATCAGTGATTTTAATTTAATCTATTCGGCTAATCTCTTGATCTCTTAGCCTTTTTCTCATCGGAAACACGTAGTATCATATTATGATACGTGGTGACAACATATTTCCAAGTTATGTATTAATAAATTTGCGTTATAATGGAGACTTTTCTGAGAATTTGATTATTAACTCAATAAACCAGTGATTATTGTCATTTTCGATGGCCAACTATTATGACCATCGCAAGAAAAGATAATTGTATTATTTATATACGTTTTGACACATTGGAGTAATATGCGATTAAATGCATTAAATAATTATCAGCTTAATTTCAATGCATATAGCACCATAAAAGTCATTAAAGAAACCCATCTGTCGACTATTAAGAGTGCTGTTTCCTTTCAAAATATATAAACTGTGTTTAATTTTTTATTTCGTCAAAAATTGTATTCTACATTATTTATTGAATGACGACCGGGAAATTATTACTTCTTTACTATGCATGCATGACTGTTGTTTCATTTATAATTAAAATTTGCATTGAAATGATTGCGATATGGCAGGTAAAAAGGTTGAAAAGTTAATTTAAGAGTAAAGATAAGTTAAAAGTGAAGATGTATTAATGGCTTCGTTATCTCATTTTTAAAAAATGCTGCTCAAACGCCCAATTATTGTACTTATATTGTATTACATGAACTTATCAAACTGACCCGTTTATTCAGAAAGCATCATAATATTATTTGGATTTAATTTGATATTTTGTGCTCTTATGCTTTGATGCTTTGCCGTTTCCGATGATGCAAATCACGAACTTCCAAAGCACAACTTGCACAAAACACAAAATAATTTATCATCGGCGTGTTTTTTACGTCAATCAGACTCACGTGACCACCTTAAGACTTCGTCGAATCAACTAGATGAATGCTGTTAGGAATAGTTAAAATTAACCGCATAACTTAAAAAGTTGCATATGTCCTCCATATTATGTACATACTTTCAATTTTTATCTAGGATTCTTGAAGTCTTTGAGTTATCATTGCATTTTTTAATGTTATTGTATGGATTAAAATAACTTTGCATAAATTTTGTCGACAGAAAACATGATGCTACTGCAGTAAATTGTAATCGTAATGTAAAAACAGAGATAGTGATGAAAACAATAAATGTTAATTTTATGAAGAAATGTAAGTACCTCATTCTAAGTTTTGAGGTTCGTTTCCCAATATCTTTATCTCTTATACCGACACAAATAGTTTAAAAATTGTTGTAAATACTTTACAAACAAATTAAAAGTGTAAAAATAAGCGGCTTGAATTTAAAAAATCAGACAATTTTATGGACAAGGTTTGAAGACATCTGTCAAGAAACAAGTAATGGTCCTTATTGAAATGCATTTCAAGCCACTTATGGTTATATTTACAATAAATTCTTGTTGCGTGATTAGCAAATAATTTTTAAATTGTTTTTATTTTGTAATTTAATTTTTATTTATTATTTATTGCACCGTACGTCTTGGTCACTGTCAATCTGGCGCTGGAATGTACCCCTATTACCATTGAAAAACGCTATCGGCGTCCAAATAATGAAAATAACATCTCCAATTCTTAGCTCCCTCTTTTACCTTAATTGTGTCTTTAACCTAAATTTTGACAATATTTATGCAAGAAATATCAAGAGCTCCTCCGTCCTGTCAAATTTATATCCTAAATTGCTGCAATTCAATAAAAAGGTAGCACTACCAAATTTCCTTTAAAATGTTATGTCCTCGACCTCAAGACATTTTTCCCCGTATGCACCGTTGTGCTTCATGACAATGCAATTTGCAATAAAAATTCAGAATTGGAATATATTTAGTTAGCTCTAGCCTCACAATTCAACGCCTAATTGCATCGGGAACAACTTCTCCATGATAAAAATTCTATTGTAAATTATAATAGCAACTAATAGCTACAAACTACATAATCTGTATTATAAACAGTAATTCAAGTTACCATTCAAAAGATAAATAATTCTATATATAGTATTCTAGGTTTTCCATTTAGATTGAAATTTGATATGCTGCTTGCACTCGGATCCAATTTATTTAAAGATCATTGCTTCATAAGTGTAGTTTTAGAACATAACATAACAGCTTTATGTAGGAAAACAGTCAGTACTTATATTTATCTGGGTTACTGCATGAAAATCATGACAACGAAACTTTTAACTACACTAAAAAAGGCGTTCAGAAATGTTCAGTAATCAATCTTTAAAATCATGCAACACTTTAACACCCGTTAATTAAAAAGCTCATGAAATTCAACCTACTAACCTCAACAGATGGAAATCCCCTAAACATGCGGCATCTAAAATGTATGTAGGTTAAAATTTAAAATCACAAAATTAATAGGCGCAAAGCATTATATACGTAGTATTTTCTTATTTGCATAAAAAGATTAAATACTTGAACAATTTCTAAAGAAAACAAAGCTTTTCAGTAATGCAAAAAGCGATGTAAGGTAAAACTGGCATTCTGTTATGATGTAGAACACTGCAGCTATCTTTTTATGATATTTTCACCGTTTTTATGAGAAAAACTAAAATATTTAATTTTAAAATTTTAAGTATTAACCTAATAGCTAAAATATTACGTAAAATGCTTGGATTCTGAGTATTTCCTGTGGTCAAGAATTTGGTGATGATGATGATTATAGGTGTTATTTATGTTCCGTAATTGACTTTTAATTTTTTTGTAGTTTTTTAAGTTTTGGTGATGACGACAACAAACTATGGTAATTTTTTACTTTTAAAAAAATGTCTACTAGGCTAATAAGTTTGTCACCTGTG
This sequence comes from Entomobrya corticalis, assembly GCA_034694325.1. Lineage (NCBI taxonomy): Eukaryota > Metazoa > Arthropoda > Collembola > Entomobryomorpha > Entomobryidae > Entomobrya > Entomobrya corticalis. The sequence goes on along the minus strand of JAQFYG010003644.1, from coordinate 4,701 downwards.
GGTGGTCTTTGGTAATTTAATATTTTTATAATAATTTATAACAGAATAAAGTTTTTGGAGACATGACTATGGATTGGTGTTACTGTATCCTATCATTTACCTATTTATTAGTCATGTTACAGCTGGTACAAAACCATCTGATTAGGACGTCAGATGCAAAAAAAAACAAGTTTAAAACATACTGGCGTCGAAAGTCAGGTAGAATTTATTTTTCCGATATTCATCGTTTAAAGTGCATGACGATTTGTAAACAACTTTTTTTAAATCAATTAACACTAACAGATTGTTCCTCAAGCTATCGGTTATTTTAATTAAAAATATATTTTGTTGACTTTGAGGATGCTAGTTTATATTATTATTATTATGTTCACAATCAGGGAATAAAACAAAATATTTTAAAATACAATTAATAAAATTGCCGACGAGAGGCCCTTACTGATGAGAGTGGAAATTCAGATTGTGCAATACAGTTAGAAACTCTAGACAATTTTTCTTCATCAATTAATTTTGAGTCTACACGAAGTGGTCCTTTTAGATGGCTAAACTGTTATTTGATTACACGCAACTGACGAACTCAGTTGTGATAAGTTGACCATTTTGGTATGCACGCCTGAACAAAAACAGGTAGTGATAACTTTAATTTATTGTCTTCTGCAGTAAAAAATAATAAAAGAAATAACATTTAGATTGAAAATGAAAAAAAACCTAATTAAGGTTTTAAGACTTTAAATAGGTAGTTGTATGCATGAAATTTGAGGATGTATAATATGTAGTTAGCTTTAGTTGTTTTACTTTTAGGGTTGATATTGCTTTAGACAAAATTTATTGGTACATGATATTTTTCAATCGAAAGAATTGATATACCATTGTTTGTTGTACAATCTAAAAACACAAATTTTAAAAGTTATGATGTCAGGTAGCACTTTAACGCCAGTAACTTAAAACTCATATAGAATTTAACACTAAACATGTTGAAAATGAGACACAGGCAATCTTCCACGATAAACAGAAACATTAAACTTGATAGAATGTAAAATAGTTGAAATTATTTGTTAGTATTTATGGAAGATGAAAGATCGAATCTCGGAGAATGTTTTCAAAAGCTGATGCGGTTCAGCTATGTACAAAGTAGACGGTAAAAGTTTCAATTCCTTTTATGCTGAATATAAATGCATTATTTGATGAAATCAGCGAGCATCTTTAATTATTTTTAAAATCTTGAAAAAGTGCTATATTTAGGTTGGTTCCTATCTCTAATAACATTACAAAATGCGTATTTCTGGAGAAATGTCTGAGCGTTAAGAAACATTTTATGATGATGATTATGTTTAGCGATTATTGCTATAGAGCGAAATAAGTGTCTGAAAAGTTGAAAGAAACTTAGGAAAGCAAAATGTTTTTCAACAATATAAAGAATACAAGGTCAAAATTTCATTTGGTTTTGATAGGGAATAACGTGTAAATTCTGGTCTTTTAAGCTTTTTGCGAAGGAAAAAGTTATATTTAATATTATAATCGATATGCAATAAATGGGGAGATAATTTTGAATAAACCATATATTTTTGAGGATTTTCTGCGGTTTTAACATAATTTGACAGCCAAGATCTGTTCACGATGATGGTCAAGTGCTGTGTGAAAGGCTATAAATATAATCGATTATTGTTATGAAGAATTGGGCAATATGAAATAATCCTTTATATCATGATCATGACCATTAGGTTTTTTGCATTATTTGACTTCCGCCTGTCTTTAAACGTTAAAACGAAAATAAACAAATTTATAACTGTTCTCTGTCAGTACTAATTTATTAAATTACAGCATTTTACGTTAATACAAAGGAATAATCAGACAAAACGACACTTTTAATGTTTACATTTCCTACGAATTTGAATTAAAATAAATAAATCATGAATGCACAAAAATGACACTCAACAAAATAATCATATTGCGATTCCGGACACCTGAATAAAGTACTTGCCATATGTTGGGATAATGGCCTGTATTTGTCAAAATTTGATAAATGAAGGGAACGCAGAGCAGTTATGGCAAAAGCTTTTACACTTTACTTCACAAAAGGTCACTAATGGGCTATGTGGATGTTTACAATAAACAGAGCAAATCTTTAGTAGAATAACAGGGGTAATTTTTCTATAATACGGAGCGATTCGAACTAAAAACATCAGGCGGGAAACTAATTAACCATATTTTGTGGCAACACGCTTAACACGTGATTTGCGGTAATATTAAGAAATTTAGACAAAATTCATTTTACGGACGGGCGGGCAACAGACATCCCCATCGAAACTAATAAGTTGACTATTTATATTTTTATAGAAGCCACGATGGGAACAGATATTTGGGGCATTGAAGGCTCCGATAAGCTTACATCTTTACTCGATGGTCGTAAAGATATTTGCATGATGAGATTGACGCAATTCTGGCTGGCCAAGAATTGGATATGAAGGTGGCACCCAAAATCTAAAATTTTAAATGAAAAAGCTGGTCACTTTCGGGAATTTGTTTGTAAAGTTATTGAACAAAGAAAACAAACAATGACAATGTCCCCAACACCGTCTTTGGAACAAGATAATGATGATTTAGGCAGTAAGTTATAAGTAAGTTTTGCTTGTTTCTTTATAAATATTTTATAAATAATTTTAATATGCTTAAATTATTTTAGTAAAAAGCCCATTCCAAAGTTCAATCGAGGAAATGATTATGGCCGGAATTGACGATGAAGGTCTTATCAAAGAAGTCAGCACTTTTATTGGTGCCGTAAGTGTTAAACGAAGTATCTTTTTGAATAAAAACTTGAAAGAAATTGTTTTTTAAAAAAAATTTCATATTTTTTGTTATCAGGGTTACGAATCAACAGCCACAACTCTCCAGTTTTTTCTGTTTTGTTTGGCACTCAACCTAAAACATCAAGAAATTTGTCGAGAAGAAATTGACCGAATTTTCAATGACGTCTCATGTTGCCCCGATGACTCGAACTGGGATCTTTTGTACAAATCTTTAGGGGAAATGAAGCATTTGAAGCGCTGTCTTTTGGAAACTTAGGGATTATTTCCTGTAGTTTTCATGTACTTCCGGAGATTGGAGTCGCCATTAAAAATAGATCAGAGTATAATATTACCTAAAGATCTTAATATTGGCGTGTGTTTGCCATCAATTCATCAAGATCCTGAAATATTTCCAAATCCGGAGATGTTTGATCCTGACAGGTTTCTCCCAGAAAATGTGACAGATCGTGGTGTTTTCATTTCTAAGTTTTTCGGCGGGACCGAGAAATTGTATTGGATTTAAGTTTGGAATGAATGAAGCAAAAATTATGGTTGCTAGGATACTACGTCATTTTATAGTTGAAACTAGCGATACGATAGACAGTGTGGCTGTATTGAGTCAGGTAACTTTGACTCCTGAAAGACGATATAATTTTATTTTATAGAAAAGTTATAACAATTTTAACGGTTTCCGTTTCCAGCAAAATAATTTTTAAATGTTTAAAGTTTAAATATAAATGTAGAGAAAATAATAAGAAGTGTAAACGAAGTACTTATCTTCCTATTTCAGAGTAAAACATAATTTAAAAAATACCCAAATTTTTTGAATAATGATAAAATTGATCACTTCATTCATAATAATTATATCCATGATCCCATTTCATGCAAATGTACTGTCATTATCATCATCAAAATAATACCAAATACGCAAAACATTGACATCTACTTTTGTTAACATTTTAATATTTACCACCACCCATCGTCAAACCCCAACAAAAAGGTTACATAACCGTAAAATAATAAAAACTGAATCTAGTCTAGATAATAAAAATAATAGCATTTTTTAGAAAAATTGCCATTAAATATTAAACCATTCCAGAAAATTATTGATTTTTTTGTTACGAATAACGTTTCATCAGGTCGTCCTTGACCAAAGTAAGCAAGTTAATATGTTTTTTAATCAATAAATTCTTGCAAAGAAAAATCAGATTTTCGACTATTACATGTCATAATGGAATTTACTAGGTTACTAATTTTTTTTCTTTCCGAAGTATTAATTTTGCACGTGTCTGGGCTACCTATTTCAAATTTTACAACATGGCGTTGGTGAGTGAGCTTGAAAATCATTAAAAAAGTATTTTGACTCGTTGCTTTATATTCTTGATTAGTAAGCGCCTGCTTATGTACCGATGTCGTCTTTTCGTTTTTATTCAATACTTTGCATTTAAACTGATAAAGATATGTAACATATTTTGTTATAAACTAGTATTCAATAATGTTAAATGGATATCCAAATATTAGTTTTATCTTTAAAAACGTGCATTTTAAAGTTTATCTAAAAGTGTTGAGTTGTTTTCAAATTCAAAGGCTGACGTTTAATTACAAAGCAAAATAGTAAAAAAACTACCAAAGAGAGAGAAGAGACCAGACACGATATTTTCGCTCCTCCAATATTATTTTTTGTTTTTTGAGAAATAGTGAGTTTTTAATTAAACATTTTATACCGACGTGATCAGTAAAAAATACTGATTAAGAAAATCTATTTTTTAAAAAGTTTTAACAGTTTGAAAATAGTTAAAATTAGTTAAAATTGTCCAGTTAAGTGTTCTGTGTCATCATATTTTTTTTTCTCTCTGTCGTTTCGGGACCCAAGCCATATCATTGAAACCATTGATATGCAAATCATCTTATAAAGATA
>JAQFYG010003643.1:0-12238 GCA_034694325.1 Entomobrya corticalis | reverse complement strand
TTTTTAATGGAGGATGGAGGGGATAGCTCTCTTTATTCTTTCCAATTTACAGTATAAAATTTATTACTTTCATCAAAACCAAGAGCATACAGAACAGAGGTATATTTTTTATTGAGATGAGTTCATAAAAATAGTCAAGACTCACGAATACCTAATTGCATAAAACATGGAAACATTTTCATGTAAAAACTGAGATGATGCGAAATAAGCGCCCGCCCGCATTAAAGTAATCCGAGAGCTCTTGAGCTTTTATTCACCAGAAAAGGAAAACCAAGTAGACTTTTCCTGCATATTTTTTGGAATGCTAATAGAAAGAAAAGGGGTAAAAGCCTGAGAAATTTAATATGCAGAGAGGCTTTTAGGAATGACGTCAAAGCTGGGCAAAAAAATATATACAAAAAATAAAAGGATAAAAGATTTACAATGCAAAAAAATGTATTTTTCTTTTTTTCTGGTTCGTTAGTTGTTGGGGAAAAATGGGAGATAATCAGAAACAGAAAGTTTTTTGTTTGCTTTCTTTTCTCTTTCTGTAAGTTGATGATATAATAATGATGTTTGCTTCTTGGTACTTGGTTGTTACATAAATAAAGGGAAAGGGGCAGAAGAATGAGATCGATTCATCATTATATTTTTGTGCCTGGTTCTTTATTTTTTAAACATAGAAGGTGTACAGATATAACTTCCTGTTTATATGATACCTTCTTATCTAAATCATATTCGTATTCAAGTGGAAAGGAGAAGATAGAAAGAAAAAAGAAAGCAATTACTTTTTTCATCATCATTTCCTTTTATGCCGTTAGCTTCCGTTACAATTCATCGATCATCAGATAACAAAAAAACATGAGAGTTTGGCGTTGAAATAAGGCGTTTTTAGGCATTTTGGCGTTCGTTGACTTTCACTTTGGCATTGGGGAAAATGTATTCGTCACACGTATGTTATATAATCATTCAAGGACATGTGTCTACCTTATTATTATTATAGATTTTCATATGAAAATATATATGATTTTCATAGATTTTATAGGGAAAAAAGTAAATTAAATTAGGGATTGTTTTTTGGACAGGATTTATATGATGAATGTTCATTTCTCCGCCGTTCATGTTCAATTTAGAAAAGAATGAAAAGCTTTTTGGCAACGTCAAAAAACACTGAAAACTGAAACTGTATTTGGGTGCCAACAAACTGCCAATGCCAATTGCAGCAAACACGAAAAGAAAAACATGAATAGTTTATTAAATAGGGAAACGAGAGGATTATTTGCAATAGATTTTTTTGGCAAGTTTGCTTTTACTTTTTCTTTATATTTACATGGAAAACAATGGTGATGTTCTTTTATTTTATTTTATGCTTCTCGTTTGAGTGTGTACACATCAGTTGAGAACTTAAGCTTTAAATGAAATCCGTTTATCCGTATCCGTTGGCGGTCCCATTAAGTTTTGGCTCGTCCTTGTTGTGTCGTCGTTTTATTGAATCGAATTCCATTAAACATTTTCATGTTATTTGGGCTCGTGCTGATGATGATGGCAAATATGTTTTTTGAGGTGAATGTCAAATGTCAAGTGCAGCAAAAAAATGGGCAAAAAAAGTATATGGGTTTCCATTAGGACGAGACCAGGAAAAACATCTGCAAAGTTATAATAGAAAATATTAGATAGAATGAAAGTGAAGTTGAAGGCTTTTTAGGCTTCAAGGGAGAAAATAGATTCTTTCCCAGTTTATTGTTTTGATGGCTATGACGCAAACTAAAAAACAATTGATTTTGAATCATGAATGGTCTTGAAATGTTAGCATAATAAATAGACTTCTTTCAGATGCAAATTGCTTTTTTTGTGATGGTTTTTTCTTTGGAAGAAAGCTGTATTGATTTCTAATCTAAATTTTTTGTCTCGTTTTCCCCTGAAAATTTAGATATCGGAAGTGATGACCCGTGAAATGGATATACCTGTTTTGGACGCGAAAAAAGCTTGTGACACGTTCTTAAGACGATTTCGTCGTTGTCCAGAAAATCCCAGGATGCCCCTTGATGAATGGAGACTTTTACTTTGGATTGAAGCTTTAGGCGAAGACTATGAAGACGTTGCTGGTAAACTTAAAACACAAAAAACGCTAACGAAAACTACTAAAATATTTAGAATTAAAGTTTTTAAAATTACTTTTCTTTCGTTTTTTTGCAGACGAAATCTACGTAAAATGGCGCAAGCTCCGATACCGCCATCTGCAGTTACCCGAGGCGAAGATGTCCATGATCCGAAGTCTTCACAAGCAGTACCAACTGGCCCTCATCACCAACGGTCCGTCACACTCGCAGTGGGAGAAGGTAAAGCTAAAATTAACATAAATCCCGTGGACCCTTACAATTCATGATCATGATGATAAAAATGAATAATTGTGATAATTAATTTAAAATGCTGTGATTACTAATTATAAAATGAAAAAATATGATGTGTCCCGTGATATTATTTGTTTGTGTTTTATAATTTTTTGTTGTACTATAAAATAACTTATATGATGATGATGGAATGTGTTAGAGCTTTGTGAAATGTTTTTCTTTTGATTGCGTTGTGTGCAGCGCACGACCAACCATTCTACTGACCAATCATGGCCTGGATGACCGTTGCAAAAAATAAACTGTCTCTCTGAAAAATGAGTAATGATTCATTATAAAATACTTAAATAATTTTTTAATGATAATGACCAATTAAAAAATAAACAGATCTGCTGGTGGTGACCAAAAATATGACAAGTGCGTGTCGTGTGCTTTTTTAACAAAACATCGATAAGATCTCGATAAACAAAAAAGTGCCAGTGTCTGTGTTTTTCCAATGATTTTCCTTTTCTGTGACACTTGAAAGAAACGTAATTGTTCCATTAAAAAAGACAGTAAACATCGGTGGTCATGATCAGAAAAATGATAGAAAAAAATGATAAGATTAGGAAAACGGCATTTGTGCGTGTGGCACTACCCGAATCTCTTGAGCAATATAAACGGTATTGTTGTGAGTAAGTTTTAAAACATTTAGCTTAAGAAAAATGTGTAAATTCTTTATAATGGGTTAAGTTTAAAAAATACACCAGGGTTTCGCGTAGACTGAAATCGACAAAAAATATTAAGGGTTTTTAGGGGTAATCTGTAAGACAAGTATTAAGACAAAAAAGTTTCTTATGAAAAAAATGCCCTGTGTGTAGAAAGAAAAATTCATTAAATATTTTAGTAGTTAAGTTAATTGAAGAGAAATTGAAAAATCTATAAATTTGTGTCTTTTGCCGTTTGATATTAACCGAAAACTTTTTTCTTTTTTGTATCGTCTCTCCCAATCTTCGCGTCCTGCACATCCATCCTCCTCCAAATACAAACACTTTAGATTCGAGAACTGAAGCTTGCCGAACACTTTGACACGATTGTTGTGAGTGGCGACCTCAAGTGGGAGAAACCTCAACCGGAAATCTTCCATAGGGCGTGTAACAAAATGGGGGTGGAGCCTTTTGAATGTCTGATGGTCGGGGACAAAATTGAAACTGATATTGTGGGCGGATTCCAAGCGGAAATTGGGATCACAATGTGGGTCCTTCCTCCAGAAGGTGCTCCAGCAGAGAAGCCAAATCCTCCTCCAGACTTTATCGTGGCGGATATCATGGAACTTCCGGGAATTCTTCAAAGCGGGAAGGAAAAGGCGCGCTCAAAGGGACTCAGGGCAAGTGCTAAAAGCTCAACTTCGGGACAATGCTCGTCGTCCAGTGGAGTGGGAGCGGGGGGTCAGGGAACTAGCTCTCAGGGGGAAGGGGGGTCACCCTCAGGGGCGGCGTCAAGTTCTCAAGGTGCTGCAGCAGCTAAAGTACCTGGACAACAGGCTGAAGAGGAATGACCAAAGAATTTGCAGAGCGGAGCAATTGGAAGAAGAAGATCAAGTTATTTGTGAAGTGGAAAGAGATGGATATAGTTAACTAACTAGCTATTTTAAAGCAATTAACACAAATAATAACTTCTTTCAATTTTCAAAATCAAACTTTAAAAAAAATTTAAAAAATATCCATCTAAACTCAAAAAAAATGCTTCAGTCGTCGTAAAAAAATAATAAGAAAAAAATGTAAATAATTATCAATCAATATTACTTCTACACCTACCTATTGTTATATAAGCACGCGTTTTTTAAAAGCATTCTTATATAATTACCTAAATTAATTGTGAAAAAACCTATCGAGATTTGTAAATAATCGAATATTTTGATGAAGAAAAAAGAAAAGAAATAATGACAGCGCTTATTTTTTAAGTATTTTCATTTTGTGTTGAAAAAAATCATACTGATATGTATACAGGGGAAAATAAGTAATTCTTGGGTATTTTAATTATTTTAAAATCCTTAATTATCGTTATCTTCTACAACAGCTTATAAGAAAAACACTTAATTGACACTACCAAAAATTAAGTTCCAAAGGGTTTTGTAAAAATTTGTTGTGTAATTTTGTCAAATTCGCCATCACCAAGTTCATTATAATGTATCTTGTGGGAAAAATGGTCTTCTTTTCAAATTCTTCTCATGTAAAAGTAGGCCATTTAAAGTTAATTGTCAAGTTAAATTTAACTATGAAGTGGGCAGCTTTTGTGCAATAATTAATTATACGACAATTTACACAACAAAGTTTTTTTCACAACTCTGTTTGTAAAACAACTGATTATTACCTTGTGATATATAGCTATACAAGTTTATACTAAATGCCAGTACTACTAACTACTACTAAGTTTATACTACTAACTTTAATTATTTAAAAATAGCTTAACAATTTAAGATGGTAGTCAGGTTTTAATTGTCAACAAATAAAAGTGTTTTAAAGCTAATAGCTCTGTAAAAATTGACAACACCGCGCTAAACAAAATTAACATTAAAAAATTGTTTACACGTTAAAGTTTGAGTTTTAAAGACGTTTAAAATACTGGGTAACATGCCGTTGAAAAGTATTATGAAGAAAATACGTCTTAAAACCTCAGATTAACTTTTTAACAAATGAAATATTGGTGATTTTAAAACGCCGTTAATTAAACTAAAAAAATCAAAAAACCAAGGGAAAAAAATGTCTAAAAACGAATCATTTGGAAAAAAATACATTGAAAAGTACCGTTCAGATTCCGGCCTTTCCATAACTGTAAGGAATTTTTGTACGTTGTGTATTGGGTTTGCGGTACTTTTAAGGAAGGATTTTTTAAAACGAAATATTTAAAATAATATGACTGATGAATAGAGAGACAGAAAAGGTGAAATGACGAGTGTGCTAAAATATATAAATTACGTTTGAGTTGAAAGGAAAGATTATTCAAAAATAAGCGCCATTTAAAATTAACTTTAATGTATCCCAAGTAGCAGCATTTTAGCTGCAAAGTTTGTATGGGGCAGGATGAAACGAAGAGAAAGTGGTCGCGAAAGTTTGAAAAGATAAAAAGCTAATGAACACGCTGTTGCTTTAAATTGAGGAGAAAAGGATCATGTGTCTTCTTACCTATTAAATCACTCAATTAATAAATACATTTGTAAGTAATTCGTAATTAGCAATTTACTAATTCATATTTAAAGCAAAATCTAATTACAATTACTTAACAGCTTCTTCTTCGATGAGAAAATGAACTGAAAAAGGTTTTTAAGCTAAAAAACATTTTTTATCATCTCACTTGTTGTTGAAAATAAAAACATCACTTGAAAATATCAATCTTCAAGATAACTAAAAAATATAATTAGCTAATCAAATAGTCAATTAATATAGCTACTTAACTTACAAAATATTGAGTAAAAATGACATCATTGTTGTTATTTAGTGTGAGCAGTTGCATGGCTGTCTAGAAATCTCAAAATGTATTCATGTACTTCCTCCCTTCCTACTAATTAGCTAGCTTTTAATTTGTAAATTGGGTTTAAATTTAACTCCTTTAAGTTTAAAGAAGGAAAGGATTTTAATGGTGATATAAACAGTTAACAGATTTTCGTGTTTATGAATAGGTGGTTATATAGGTAAAAGCATTTTAATAACGCAGTGGAAAGTTTTCTTAGAGAAAGTACCTGAAGATCTCGATAAAGTACCTCTGTTTTTGTGAGGATCATGATAACCATTTAAAGATAAGCTCTTGATAAGCTTGTTGTTTCCGCTAAAAATTCTATAAATCAGAGTATTTTTTCGTAAAAATTGATAGATAGCCAAATATAGAAAAGCATTCCACCGTTTAAAAGAAATTTGATTATGCAATTTAATTGATGTGTGCCACCATTTCCTTCACTGTGAATCTGTTAACCTGTCTGTTTGGATAATTAAAGATTGAAGAGTGATGAGAGTGATGAATTTTCTAGAGTTAACTGTAAATTAAAAATTTAAAATCTAGAAATACAACCGTCACAACGTGTGTGTACCTCATTAAAAGAAAAATAGAGTTAACTGTAAATAAGTATCTTCCTAATTATTATTTTTTCTGACGTGCCAGTAAAGAAATAAGTGACTAATCTTTTTTGTTTCGAATTGTCGATGTTCAACTTTGTACCTAGTCGCAAATCGCAGTTAAATAATAGTTATAGTCTTAATTATTATTTAAAATGTTTTCATCGTGCATTTATATTAATTGTACTTTAAAAACTTAAACTTTTTTGCGTTTTAAATGAGATGGTACGATAGATTTTAAGTTAGAAAGCGTATTAATTTGTATTTGAACTATATATTTTTGGTGTAAATTGACATTTTAATTAAGTATTCTCCTTAAACGTTAAAGTTAGGTAATGTGTGATTATTTACTATTTTTGAATTTCTAAATGTCTTCAATTTCCACCTTGTTTTTACGTAAAAGTTTTACGTATTTTTTTGTTTTCGTGTTCATTGTTTTAAAATGTATGCAGTTCACAGTTTTTTAGTTGTTGATTGTTGTAAAAATATTACGATATTTTAGCATCTACATAGCTACTTTACTGAGCATTAAAAAAGAAGATGATATAAAAATGATGATAAATGAAAACGAAATGAGGAAGGCAGTTATAAATGAAGAATGGTATCAATCATTAGTTAAGTACTCTAATATATTATAAGTAAGTATAAATAAAAAACAAATCTACTACCTTTTGTATTATTTTAATGGAATACATTCGTATACATTTTAAACTATAAAAAATGAAAAAAAATTATGATAAAATAAAATGATGAAGAATGACAATTTAAATCAAAATATTTGCACCAAGATCATGGGCAATTATTTTTTTGCAAATCTCGAACGAAACAAAAAATGAGCAAAACCACAGAAAATTTGCATACAGGCTTATGAATCATCATCTCAACCTTTCCATTTTGTTTTGACCTTCATCTAAAACTCGTTTATGGCCAATGACCACGAAAACAAAATAGGAGCAAATTGGCACGTGGAAGTGCTTGAAATGGCTGCATATCAATTACTCAAAATTGCTTTGAAGAACCAGACGTATTTTCGTCTTCAGACAAATCATAAACCTTTGTTTGTGTAATTGGTCAGTTCAATTTTGGATTCATGTCTATACACATATAATTTAAAAAATGATTTTGCCAGTTTGGAGTCTGTTTCTAGCTACTTTAGTTCTGATCTGGTTTTGGAAACGGCAACAAAAGGCGAGAAAGCTAAACGGACTGAAAGAGTTTCCTGGACCGCGGGGTGTCCCATTTCTTGGAAATGTCTTGCAATTGGGGAAGGTTCCGAACAAACGGTTTTGTAAATGGACAGAGGAATATGGAGACTTATATCAAATAAAACTGGGCAATTTCCGGAGTGTTATCATATCTGACCCAAAGTTATGTAAAGATATCTTCTCAAGTGACCCCGCGTTTACTGGACGCATGCATATTCCGGAAATTGACATGTACGAAGACTCGCCGCAATTGGGAATCATTAATTCCGTGGGAGAAAGGTGGGAAGTTTATCGAAGATTTTTGTTGAGGCAATTAAGGGACTTTGGTTTTGGCAAGAGTTCTATGGAGGCACTTATCATGGAGGAGGTCAACGAGATTATCTCAATGTTCCAGAAAAGGACTGGAGAACCTATCACTGGAGTTCGGGATACCTTGAGGATGGCAGTTGTCAACTCTTTGTGGCAGATATTGACATCACAGCGTTTCGACCATGATGATGAGAAGTTAGCCAAATTGGTCAAAAATACTTCCAGGTAGTTTATAAGATATCCAATGTCGTAATCCCCAAAAGTATATTTACTTTACAGGAAATTATTATAAAAGCGTTATAGATGAAGTGTTCGAAAAAGGAGGACTTTTACTATTTATTCCGTGGATAAAGTACATAATTCCCGAGCTTTCAGGATATAATGCTCTGAGAAAGATGATCGAAGAAAATAAAGGAATGTTCGAAAGGAGATTCGGCAGCATAAAGATAACTTACGGGAAGGAGAATTAAAGGACTGTATTGATGTTTATTTGGCCGAAATGGAGAAAAATAAGGATAATAAAGCATCAATGTTTTATGGGAAAACTGCTGGTCAGTTTAAAACTAAGGTTAGATAAGCTCACTTTATATGCTTTCAATTTAAATTGCTCTTTTTTTAATTAGCAAAAAGAACGTCAACTTGCTGCATTACTTTTGGATCTATTTTTCGCTGGAAGTGACACTACCGCAACGACAATATCATGGAGCATTTTTTATCTCTGCAAAGTTCCCAGATGTCCAACGAAAGATCCAAGAAGAAATCTCAGAAATTACTCAAAATTTAAGATTAGTTTCTTTAGAAGACCGACAAAAATTGCCTTACTGCCAAGCAACAATTGACGAAATTTTAAGATTCTCTTCGATAGCAACCGACGGTGTTCAACACAAAGCCATGCAAGATCGGGAATTTCATCGATATTTTATTGCAAAGGATACTTTAATCCAACCCAATCTGTACTACATTCATCACAACCCAAAAATCTGATGAGATCCAGAAAAATTCAGACCAGAAAGATTTTTATCTGAAGATGGAGAGAAATATATAGAAAATGAGAACTTACAAGCGTTTCAAATTGGGAAAAGACAATGTGCCGGTGAGACATTTTCTAGAGATACAGTATTTTTATATCTGACAAATATTTTTCAAAAATTTCATATAAATTTTAATTCTAAAGAGGAAGAACCTGACTTGGAAAGTGATTTTGGGTTTCTGAAGAGTCCAAGAAGAGAAGAGTTTCTGCAATTTGTAAATGATTCAATAAAACTTTGAGCCCATTTACTACTGTCTCCATGAAAGGAATTCTTTCATGAAAATTAAATTTTGCATATGAATTACACTTTTGTACCTCAGATATTTTCTTTTTGTAAACGTTATCTTGCACGAACTCAGGACGAATGGCTTTATCTTTATCAGTTTATTTGGATTAACTAATGAGAGGAGTTCAGATTTTGTCAGTCAGGTAGAGTGCTAATTTTGCACAATAATACCTTCTGCACACAAAGTTTTTACTACTAAACTATACGTAAAATCGTATTTTATAGCATAAGCAGAGCATATAGATTGCCTCTATGCATATATATAGGTAATTGATTTAGCCTCGACCTTGAGATTTACCAAACCACATGCCGGCCAATGACCAACCGACCAAACTATCTTTCCTAAAATTATAATCTTTATATGCATAATATAATATGTATCATGAAACGTCAAAAACATTTGTTATTTTACTTTTAGTCTTGCGTCTATTCAGAACAAACAAATCATGTCTTTACCAATTTGGGGTCTTCTTCTAGCCACGTTTGGCTTGGTTTGGTTTTGGAAACGACAACAAAAAGCGAAAAGGCTAAATGGACTGAAAGAATTCCCCGGACCAATGGGACTCCCCATTTTGGGGAATGTCCTCCAATTGGGGAAGTCTCCCAACAAACAGTTTTGTAAATGGACTTTGGAATATGGAGATATGTATCAAGTGAGATTGGGCAAATTTCGGTAAAGATATTGTTTATAAATTTCAACTAAAAATAACAATTTCTTAAATTAAGTAATTATGTTTCATTTTTTAGGAGTGTCATTATATCAGATCCAAAGCTGTGTAAAGAAATATTTTCCGATTCTTTGATGACCGGTCGCATGAGTGTCCCAGAACTTGACATGTATGAAGGTCACCCAGGACTTGGAATCATTAACTCCGTGGGAGAGAGATGGGAGGTCCACAGACGATTTTTGTTAAGGCAACTCAGGGACTTTGGATTTGGGAAGAGTTCTATGGAAACGCTTATCATGGAGGAGGTCAATGAAGTCATCTCAATGTTTAGAAAAAACTCTGCGAATGGGAAGCCAATCACTGGAATTCGGGATACTCTAAGACTTGCGATGGTAAATTCAGTTTGGCAAATTGTGGGATCACAGAGATTCGATCATAATGACGAGGAATTGTTAAAATTGACTAGGAATACTACCAAGTATGTTGTCAGTTTTATTTTAAGGAAACTATAAGTTTAAAAGAGTAAATGAGATTTTAATTTGGCCTTTTGCTTTTAGAGCGATTGATGAAGTGATTGAGAAAGGAGCTTTGATGATTTTTATTCCATGGATAAAAAATTATATTCCCGAGCTTTCAGGATACAATTTTCTTAGGAAAATTGCCGAAGAAAATAAGATGATGTTCGAGAAGTCGATTGAACAACATAAAGGAAAATTTAAGGATGGAGAGCTAAATGACTTTATTGACGTTTATCTTTCGGAAATGAAAAAGGCTGAAAATGATCCAAAGTCTATGTTCCATGGAAAAACTGCCGGTAAGCTTGAATCAATTAAAACTAATAATTTATTTTCATCAATGGTTTCCGTAGTAGCGTGTAATTCTCTGGTTTTTAGAACGCAATCTGGCCGCAACCCTTTTCGATTTGTTCGTTGCCGGAAGTGACACCACAGCAACGACAACAACTTGGAGTATAGTTTACCTCTGTACATTTCCAGAAGTGCAGAAAAAGCTTCAAAAGGAAATCTCTGAAGTTGTCGGAGATTCAAGAGATGTTTCTGTAGATGACCGATCCAAAATGCCGTATACTCAAGCAACAATTGATGAAATTCTAAGATTTTCTTCGATTGCGCCAGATGGACTTCAGCACAAAGCCATGCAAGATCGAGAATTTCACGGATACTTAATTCCAAAAGATACTTTGGTGCAGCCCAACCTATATTGGATTCATCATGACCCAAAAACATGGGGAGATCCAGAGAACTTTAGACCAGAAAGATTTTTGAGCCCCGATGGGAATAAATACATGAAAAATGATAGTTTGCAGCCGTTTCAAATTGGAAAAAGGCAATGTGTTGGGGAAACATTGGCGAGGGATAATGTGTTCCTTTATTTGACCAATATTTTCCAAAAGTTTGATGTAAAATTTAACCCGAATGAACCAGAGCCGGGTTTAGAAAGTGAGGTAGGATTTCTTAGGAGTCCTAAACCGTATTCTATAATTGTTAAAGAAAGACTTGCTAAATGAATACTTATATTTTGGAATTTAAATTTTTTCTATTTAAAATTATATGATTTTGTTGTAAATGATATCTTACCAAGAGTACTGAATAATTTTAATCAAATCAATTAAAAAGTTTTCCCGATTTGTTTGTTCAAAAGTAAAGTCATGTGAAAATTTAACGAGACTGATAAAATGCTATTGTTTACGACATGAAACATTTCAAGTGCTTTATTATTTCCCCTTTCATTATATCTATTTGTTGAAATATTTGTGTTTTATACTTATACCAAACTATCATATAATTATATACATTTCACAATTTTGACTGCATCATTTTTTGTTATAACTTTTGTCATATGACAGGATCACAAAGCAGTTCGGATCCATATTCTGGATTGGTAAATGGCAACAAGGACATCACTCTATACTTTTACTGTTTAAATTTGATAGCTATTTATCAGTCAAGTGTAGTGTTAATGCAAAAAGGTATGTAATTACTTTTTGCAAGCCAAAATGTTTGCTACTCAATAACACTTCATTGCACGGCACAGCCCCGTGTACATCTCTTTTAATAAAACCCGACATGCAAACTGATATTCTATTCACTTTTCGCATTTAAATTGACTCTCTAAATGATACATAAATAACCTTGAAATCTGTCGGTCATCGTATATATTTTTTGCTTTAAATTTTTAAAAGCAACTCAATACATTGTGTATGATCTTTTCTTGAGTTGCGTGACGATCTTTAAGAATGATTTTGTTATTTCTCATCTCGTACTTCTTCGGATCGGACAAAATGACGTTACCGCTCTGGGGCTTGTT
>JAQFYG010003642.1:0-12241 GCA_034694325.1 Entomobrya corticalis | reverse complement strand
TGGGTAGCTGCTGTCAATTTGTTAAATTGTAACCGTCACTAACGGTAAAAGTTAGCCGTTATGGTTGAAAGTTGAACCCGCTGCTGCTGCTGTTGTAGAGGACTTACTTTACCCGCTGCTGCTGCTGTTGTAGAGGACTTACTTCCCCCGCTGCTGCTGCTGTTGTAGAGGACTTACCTTGCTGCTGCTGTTGTTGTAGAGGACTTACTTACCTTGCTGCTGCTGCTGTTGCAGAGGACTTATTTACCCCGCTGCTTCTGCTGTTGTAGAAAACTTACTTCCCCCGCTGCTGCTGCTGTGGTAGAGAACTTACTTCCCCCGCTGCTTTTGCTGTTGTAGAGGACTTACTTCCCCCGCTGCTGCTGCTGATGTAGAGGATTCACGCCCCACCAATTTTGTGTAGGGGACTCATGCTCCCACCATCTGTTTGTAGAAAACTCATGCCCATCGGATACTGGTTGCAGAGGACTTCCTTCCCCCGCTGCTTTTGACTGGATTGTAGAAGACTCGTGACCCTACAGCCGCTTTTGCTTGGTTGAAAAGCACTAGCTTCTCCCGCTGCAGCGGGCTCTAGAGTACTCGTTCCCCACTACAACTGGTGTAGAGGACCGATTCCCCTCTGTTACTGTTGTCACCACGACCACCGCTGCTGCGATGCTGGTGGTGACTAATGAGGTCGATGTCAGCACATCTCCCTGCCTAGTTGTAGAGGTCTCTTTCCCCCACGGTTACCGGTTGTATAGGACCTGTGCCCCTACAGCGGATGTTGCCTAGTTGCAGAGGACTTGCTTCCCCCGCCGCTGCTGGCTGTAGAGGATTCATGCCATCACTTTCTATGTGTAGAAAACCCATGCCCCTACTGGTACTGTTGCCGCCACGACCGCCGTTTTCGGCCTGATTGGTGGTAACGACAAATGAGGTTGATGTCAGTACATCACCACTCGTGGTTGTAGAGGACTCGCTCGCCCCCACTTACCCCGCTGCTCTCGAGCGAGAGAGGACATCTGGGTTGACTCTCTCTTCAGCATCTTCAACATAACGCTGCTGGTTCTCTTGTCTCCTCCGCCTTTTCCAACTTTACCTTTTGTTTTCTTAAAAAACCCCAAAGGTCACTCACAAGGTCACAGAGGTCACTGATCTTAGCAAGATCGCCGAATGTGAAATACGAGGGATTTTATGAGGTTGGGTCAAGTCAATTACTTTAAAAAAACTCCAAAATCCCCAAACGCATCTCAATGCTTCTCAAAATCAGGTAGGATCAGGATCAGTGCCAGAGGATGTGCGAAATAAACTTTTGCTTTGCTGTGGTACACGAGGTTTCATTTTAATAAATACAAAATACTTTCAACTTTATTTAACTTTTTAAACTTTTTTTTGCTATAAATTGCATCGCTGAAACTAATTAGTCTTTCAGTCATTATGACATTTCATACTTGATATTATGACACCAACTGTCAGGATTCGGGCCTGTTTGATAGATTAGCATAATTGTAAGAATTTGTGTATTCCTTTTTTTCGATGATTTATGTAGCAGTGAATGGTGCTTGTGTTTCTCACCCTCACACGTTTGAGATAAGCTAATCCTCTGATTTTTATCCTTGTTTCTTTATACATGTGCAATCAGTGTGTGTGAGCACACCTCTTGTAAAAAATTACAATTTCCTTTAAGCTGAGCCAAAATTGAAGTTTCTGTAAAAGATCAGGGTCACGCACTACCGGTTGAAGCCGGGATGGTAAATACAAAAGCTGTGTTAAAACTTCAAGCCAGACTGTGGGCACCTCAGTACCGTAACATTTTTCTGTTTCTCTCTTTGAGATTTTCATTAGGCAATTAACTATTTTCCCTCCTTTTGGGAAGCATCTTTTGGCTGGAATTCTGAGCATTTTTATGTACTTTTTTGCAAAGATTCCACAGACTCGTTCTATAGCGTCCATGGGACCCAGATCGTTTCCGATTTTCTGTTAAAATTATATCTTAGTTTGCCCCAACGTATTTTGTACTTAAGCACTTTGTAGCACTGCCTACATAGTTAAGAAATTGTAAGCTAGTAATTTTCTTCCGTAGAACTTAATTTTTGGGGGGTGTTCCCTCAACTTTATAATCGTTATTGTTGAGAGCTGTTCTCTCAAACTTTATGATCCTAATTTCCAAGGGCTTTTCCCTCAAGAAACTATAATTCTGAAAGCTATTTTTCAACTGAAAACCTTGTTTTTATTCTGTGTGTTCCTTTTGTGTGATAAATATTTAAATATGCCACAAGTGTTCTTGATTGGTTTATTAGCACTGTTTACGAGTGACATGAGCATTGTGTTATATCATGTCATCATCGTTCTATAATTTGATCATTATTGACATTCTAAAAGTAATTTCCTGACGCAATCAGATCATCACAATTCATCAGAAAACATTTTCCGGTGCATCTACAACTCTCATTGTGTATCAAAGGTTCGTTTTTGAAATGTTCGCAATCTCGTGGTCCGAGCTATTGGTCTTTTGAATTTTATCCGTTGCGTGGCATTGGAGGAAGTTAATTATTTTGCTTCGAGCCCTAACACCAACAATATATGTTAGTGAACTACCCATACAAACTACATAGCAAAATACATACATACATAGCACATATACATAAGATACAAAACTATGAGATTTAAACAATTGTGAACTTATGCTTACATTCAAATGGACATCGCGAATGAATGGCATCAAAAATTCTTGCTGGCAACCGCCCCTTAATTTAAACTGTAAACTTGGAACTCTATGTTCGCATCAAATTTTAAATAGCTACGTGCGGGAACATCAGGTTCAGCTCCTTGCGTGTGACCATGTGGCACACAAATCATGTATAATTCATTTCAAGAGCAACTCAACAGTTGCCGGATGGTCATAGTCATGATTATCAGAAAGCACGCCCTACAAAATGCCAAATAGCTCGAACTGACAAACAAAAGTAAAGTGCTTGCTGTAATTGAACAAATCGTTATGCCAGTGCTAAAATTAAGAAGGCATATTCTTGTGTGAATTTTACATAAAGCGACTGCAACATATGGTTTCTATAAGAGAATTGGCACGATTAGGTATGAATAAATTTGAATGGTGGCTAATTATCTATGTGGATGACCCACCAAATAAATTTAAAGTTATTAAGTTGAAGCAATTTCTGTAAACCTGCACTGTGAGTCTTCAAGACAACAAGCGAATAACTGATTTCACTTTTGTATATAGTCAATTATTCGTTTGTCGTCTTGAAGAATTTCAGATGCCCCAACAAATCTACAAATGTGCTTTGATAACAGGTTAAACAATGCCTTAATATGCCAAACAAATTTAGTCGGGGTATGGAAATCGAAGTGCCCACAAGTAAATTCGAAGGCGAAAAATAAAATGAATGCATTTATCGGTCCTAATCTGATGTACAGGTACGTCCCAAGCTGCACAATTTTCTAGACACTCTCGTCAAATTCTCAAAATCGTGATTGGAACGGTGTATTACCTGTAAAACATTTTTATGGTCTTTAAAAACTATTTTTATAACATAAAAATAATACTACTACTATATGTGTTGAGGTTTGGAGGACAATAATTGTCTTTCTTCAATGCCACGCAACGTCAAAATCAAAAGACTAATAGTTCGACCACGGAATAGTGAGTTTCAAACAATTAAGTGCATGAAAATGGAGTGGTGAAAATTGTTGCCGGATAATGTTATCTGATGATTACAGACACGAACAAGAACGAAATATTGCTTCAGAAAACGCGACAAAAGTGGTGTTGGATAATGTCCTTACTTCTTTTAAATGTTCTTGATGCGTGAAAAAAAAATTCACTATCAACTTTCATAGAATTTTTGCAACTTTATATAACACACAGAACACACGAAGAAAAGAGACAGAATTTACAAAAGTTTCAGGTTTGAAATATAGTTTTCGGATTATAAAGTTTCATGAGAACAGGGTTTAGAAAACATTACAAGTTTGAAGAACAGCTCTTAAAAATTAATTCTCAAAATAAACCTCTACTGAAATAAACTGCCTAACATACAATTTTCTCGTCCTAGTAGACTAAGTATCTAAGAACAATTACTTTGGGGCGAATCAAGAAAAAATTTATAACAGAAAAATCGGACACGGTCTGGACCTCTCGGGTACTTTAGAGCGAGTGAATAGAATCTTGACGATTCTGAACATTAAAATGCCAAGAGATCCATCAAAAAAGGATGCCTCCAACAAGGAGGAAAAACAGAAAATTGATTAATTAAAATCTCTAAGACAGAAACTGAAAAAGTAACGGTTCTTAGGTGCCAGTCGTATGGCTTGAATGTTTAACATAGCTTATCAGAGATGGGCATTACAAACATGCACCCTTCCATCCCTCCATCTTTTTCAATTTTTTTTCCTCCCTCCCTCCATACCCCTCCAGTTGCTTAAAAAATTTATGCCCATCCATCCCTCCATCAAGCACCTCAATAACCATAGCCCCTTTATTCACCCTTTCGTCCAGCATCTCAAAAAACTTTACCCCTCCATCAAAAATCATAAAAATGAAGCAAAAACTACAGTTTTGACAGGATTTAAAGCAAGGTTGTGACTTTTCAGTGCAAATTAACGCTAAAATAAAGACAAACTTTAAATAAAACATTAAAATTGCTAAAATAAATCCAGGAATAGATTCAATTGAGACTGGAAATCATGTGTGATGGGCATTTTATTTGCCCTTCCCTCCACCATTCCTCCGTTTAAAAATGTCAACATGACCATCTCTCCACTACCTCTCCGAGTAAATTTTTTTAAACCACCACTCCCTCCACCCTTCTATCCAGCAAGCTGAAAACCCCGTCCCTCCCCTCACCCTCCGCCCTTCCGGCAGCCGGATGGATGAAGGGTGTCCATCTCTGTAGCTTGTGTATTTTACGGCTCGGTTTCAACCGATTAGAAATAACCTTGATCTCGTACAGAAACTTCAGCTCAGCTTAAAAGAAATGATACTTTTTACAAGAGATGTGCTCTTACACACTCTTTACACATGTAATAAGAAAAAAGTAAAGTGACAGGATTAGCTTAGCTCAAACGCGTGAAGGTGAGAAACACAAACACCATTCACTGCTACATAGAAACATCGAGAAAAAGACAATTACTCAAATGATTATGCTTATCAGTCAATCTGTCTCGAATCCTGACAATATGAATATTTTCTAATAAAACTAGGTAGAAGTGCTGCCTTATGAAGATATTTACATTAGTTTCAGGTTCAGTGACATTGTAACACAGTAATAAATTCTTCAAACGACTATTCACCTCTCATTGTTGAAATATTGTAATGCATATTTTTAGAATACTTAGAATAAAGAGCAGAACATCAACGGAGATCGCTACAAGCAAACGAAATCCACAACTCAAACATTTTGTGTAAATGTTTTCCTTCAAAAACAAAGTTCCCCACATATTCTGCAAGTTGATCCGTTTTTACCGTCATTAACGCAGCATTACTTTTTAAAATCCGCTGCTGCTGAAAAAACCACACGAGTGAAGTCCAATTACCAGCGTGCATAAAAACATGTAGCTACAGTACCTCTCGCCCTTTAAAAAAACAAAAACGCTACTTGTAGAGGCCTTCCCTTGTGCATAAATACATTACTTATGTCATGCACTAGTTAGCATCCATTTTCTTGACCAAATTTAAGGATACTTGAGCAATTAAATTATAAATTTTATATATTTTTTGGAGAGAATTTTATTTACACTTTGAGTATAAAAGACATCTTGATCGGACTAATATCAGCTGTAAAGTCACACGCTGAGAAAATATTCATATATTTTCTCACGCTTCGTTCAACATCATCTTAATTAAAAATAAAGAAATAAAAATATTATTTAACTTGTCCAAGCTCAAGGCCATAAGCTGTCGAGCGAAAAATAATCATATTATACAATCATTGTTTAAAATATAAAATATAAAAATGTAAACTTTGTAAATGTGCATTGACGTCAATAGAAATTCCTATGAGGCAAATGCTCATAATATCATTGTATCCCGCATAATATTGTGTTGGAAAATCTTTGTAATAATTCGTAGTATAATAACCCTCATTCCAGATTGTCTCTTTAGTCTGGGTTTCTCTCTCCTCTTTGAATAAATTCACTTTCTGCCTCCAAAACTATCACCACAACAAAAGTTTATTTTCATCATAAGCCAATTACTATACACAGCAGAGAACTTTGCTTTTGAAGAAAAGAAACGTGGGTTCATCATCCGACATCATTACCCTGTGTTCAGTACTCCGCAGGACAATGTTACTTTCTCCCATGTCGTACTGTTAGTTCGATGAAGTCTGTATACAAAGGTTAGAATTATATGGAAGCTCTAATGCGCTCTATTTTTAGTAAGTTAAAGTCACCGTACAAAAAATAATATAAGGTCTTTACGTATTACAATTTAAGTAATTACATTATCAATGAATGCGTACATATGTAATCAGATAAAATTTGCAGGTGCGATAAAATAAAGTAAATATTTGCAGTCTTATGAAATTAGAGAAATAGTGAAGCAATTATGTCATTTGAATTATAGGCTTTGCTAAACCATTGATAATATCGTTGTGCATCAAATTTCAATAGAATCTGCTCATTCATAGCCCTTGGATTGGATCCTATTAGCGAAATTTTTTTTAAAAAATTGCCCTCTACGTTGAATTTATGCCAAGACATCAAAATGACGGTTTAACTCGTTATTTTCTGCCAATATGTTACAAATTGTAAAAATCTAAATTCCTAATGGTTATTTCGTCCAGATTGAGATAAATCATGTGCTGCATGCATGGGTAGCTGCTGTCAATTTGTTAAATTGTAACCGTCACTAACGGTAAAAGTTAGCCGTTATGGTTGAAAGTTGAACTTGATAAAATGTAAAGATAGAAATATCGATTCGTGAAAACAGAATTTGAATAGCTGTAATAGTTTTTGAGATATTTAGAGCACGGACGGGCAGACAGACACAGACATTCGCATAAAGCAGCTCAAAAGCTTTCGCTTTTCGCTGTTAAATAATTGCATGGGGTATTATCAGTTTTTGCAGAGCTTCTTAACAATCATTGCAGTCAATTATCAGTTTCTCCAGCACTTCTTCCAAGTACTGGCCTTTTGGGATGTCTATCCGTCCTGCAACACCGCAGCACAAAGCACAATTCTAACTTCACCAACATGAATAACATGTAACACAACAAGTAAGTTTGAAAGTAATATTGTTTTTCTTAAAATGTTCATAGGTCCCATTTTTTGATATATTCCATCATGACGAAGGAGAAATACAATTATTCCTTTCCGATAAATAAGCTTTTTTAACGAATGATGAAGTCGGATGTTTAGTTTTCGAACAACTATCCGTGCCATCTTCTTTTGGATTAACTTTTCTTCCGTGATGGTCCGCATTTTTTGTTCTAAGGCCATCGTCAGTAACGAGAACAATCACATTTTGTATTCCTTTCTACTAACCAGTCGTCCATCCGATGGTTGTGTCTTCCGCAGCCAGCATTAACGAAAATACTCCCGGCTCTCTTGAGTGGCTTACTAAAGTTGTCAATTTTCTACCCTCGCCACTACTATGAAATATACTAAGTATTTCGGTCACAGGTTGATGTCGTCTTTAACAGCCTTCCCAACAAACCCAAAGTATTTATATAATGCAGATTACTTTATCTGACATATCTCTCTATCAAAATCAAACAAACATATTTGTATGCCTTTTAGAGATCAAATTTTAATGATTACTTACATATTTTAATTACATTTGATTACATCATGATTTTTTCCTCCGCAGGGAAGCTCTTTGGGACAGCTCCATTGATCAAAATCGTGAAACAAAAATTCGTTAAAAAATGCTACGCCGAATTTTGACTTTTTAAAGCGTTTTCGTAGATACTCCACGGATTTTGCAATACTTTGAAAATCATCAAAAAAACTTATTGGGAATATGTGGAACCGTTATGGAGAGTTTGTTGCCAGTCTGGGAACAAGTTATCGCACCAGCACTGTCCATGCATCAGATGGGACGCCCATGAGGAGGACAACCATAGTCACGCCGAAAACCAGAGTCAGAGTGCCGAAAGCGAAGGACAGCGTATCCGTTGCCTCTCATGGGAGCCGCCAGTCAATGATGGATTTGCTGGATGAGGAGATTGCCAAGCTGGAAGAGAGCATCTACTCAAAGGTCGAGATGATGACCACCATGAAAAGGATGATGCAAGATTAGAGGAGGCTGCTAGACTAGAAGTTCAGGAGGATCAATACCTATCTGAAGTGGATGAAGAAAATCCTGATGACGTGGATCTAGATGTGGAAGAGATGTCCAAAATCGAGACGCCGAAAGCTGTAGCAAGTTAGTAGAGTGGTCATATTGCGGCTAGCTTATTTGGGCCGCATTTTGAGGCACTAAAAGCTGTGAAGAAGATGCCTCCACTGACAGCAGCGCCCGTTAATGCCGCTCCTTCCCAGAGTTGCCAAAGTTGGGGAAGGATTTCAAAGTAGAGTCACTGATGGCCAGGGTGCTGCTGTCCACGCTGAACTCAACGACAGTGAAGGCGGTGGAAGTGGAGCTCCACGGGGAACTCAACAAGGAAGATCTGGTGGAGCTGGACGAGGAGGTTGTTCTACCGGATATGAAT
Source organism: Entomobrya corticalis (assembly GCA_034694325.1). NCBI lineage: Eukaryota > Metazoa > Arthropoda > Collembola > Entomobryomorpha > Entomobryidae > Entomobrya > Entomobrya corticalis. The sequence goes on along the minus strand of JAQFYG010003642.1, from coordinate 3,587 downwards.
TCTTTGGAGGAATTGGTGGTGCAGGAAAAAGCACCCCAGCCACCACCACAACAGCAGCCGTTGATGTTGAATCCGACTGGAGGAGCACCAAAAATAGAGCCACAGTTAAGCTCAAGTGTAAATGCGCTCGCTGGAGCGATGATGCAGCCTCTCAGTCTTCAGAGTCGGAATACAGAATGGTTTGGCCAGGCAGAGTTCCAGTAGTTCCAGTAGTGCGCTACTTCAGTTCTCTGGAAACCCCTTAGAATGGCCGTTGTTTGCTAATCATTTCCTACAAACAACACAGGATTGTGGATTCACCCCCCAGCAATTTATGACGAGGTTGGAGAAGGCGTTACGGGGGGAAGCAAGAAGAGCAGTGAGGTCCATGATGATTGTGCCAACAAACACAATGGCTGTAATGCAGCGTCTGAAATTGAGATTAGGGAGACCAGAGACGGTGGTACAGGAGCTTGTGGATATGGCAAGATAGACACCATCTGAGAAGGAAGGCATTCTGATGTCTATTGTTGATTTTTTAATGCGGTGAATAATCTAGTCACCACCATCCAGACGCTTACCAGCCCACGTATCTTTAGAATCCTCAGCTACACCAGGAGTTAGTGGATAAACGGCGTAATGTCTACAAGCTTCAGTGGGGACTAAGAGCTGTGGACCTTGGGCGAGGAAAACTTTAATTGTTTCGCTGAGCAGATCGACCGTATTTCGGAAGCCGCCAGTAGAGTTACACTCCCCAAAGGAGGAGTCATGGAGTCCAAGATGGATAAGACGGACATTTGCTGCCTCAGATAAAGGATCCGAAGATAGGGAATCAGGGAAGGTCACGGGCCTGTTACTGTTGTGGCGATGAAAGCCATGGAATCTCAACCTGCCACCGCTTTGAGAAGAAGCCGGTGTCAGACAGGTGTGATATAGTGAAGACCAAGGACCTTTGTTTCAAGTGCCAGACATCGGGGCATTCCGTGAAGGAATGCCGAAGTAACGTGAATTGTACGGAAGAAGGATGTGGACATAGACACCATACTCTGTTTCATGGTTCGAAGCAAGAGTCCTCCAAAGACCAGTCAAGGAGCTCCAGAGCCAAGCCAGATAGAATGACGAAGGAGCTGAATGCCACTATCAACAGTGGATCAAGTGTGACGATACTTTGCATATTGGGTGTTAAGTTGTACGGACCATAGGGCACTGTGACAGTTAACGCGCTGCTCGATGAGGGTTCAACGGTTACGTTGATAGAGAAGGACGTAGCAAAACTGCTTGGTATCTCTGAAGAACTGGATCCACTGAGAATTAGGTGGACAAATGGCACTGTGAAGTCAGACAATTTTTTCCAGGAAGTGGACTGCTGAAATAATGCTGTGGAGGAAGAAGAAAAGTTCAAAATGAAGAGACTAAGGACCGTGACAAATTTGATGCTGCCTTGCCAGAATGATGACCTGGAGAGTATTATTTAATTATACTCCCACCTGCAGACGACCAAGTTTTGTTATCTCCCTGGGAAAAAACCGGTAATCCTGATTGGACAGCCACACATCCGGTTAACGGTTGGACGAGAGGTCATCGAAGGTGGAGAGGAAGATCCAATCCTAAGTCGTTGCCTATTAGGGTGGGTGATGCACGGTCCTGGGGACGGAGATTATTATGCAGATGCTATGTACTCATCTGTACACGAAAGTGACGACAACATCCTCTACAATTTTGTGAAGGAATCCTTTTCTCTAGAGAATCTTGGAGTCAAACCAGTGACATCCCTCCGTTCCCGTGAAGATCTCTAAGCCGAAGACAAGATGAAGGAAGTCACTAAAAGGATGGCTGATAGGCGCTGGGACACGGGACTGCTTTGGTAAAAAAATGATGTTAAGCTGCCAAGTAGTCGACCTGTAGCTAAGAAGCGACTCATGAGTATTGAGCGGAAATCGGCTAACACGCAAAGGCACCGAAGAAGAGTTGCGTTCCAAGTTCCGAAAATCCCTCATTTTGACCGGACACACCCTAATAAGCCTGGGAAAATCCGAATAGTCTTTGATGCTGCCAGCCGCTCTGAAAGAGTTAGTCTGAACGATTATCCGATGACTGGGCCAGATTTGTTGGTGTTCTTGCTTGAACTGGTAGTCAAGTTCCGGCAAAGGAAATTTACAGTCAGTGGTGCCTTTGCCGAGGTGTTTCACAAGGTAAGAATTCGACCAGACGACTGGTTAGTCCAACGATTCTTGCGGCGAGAAGGAAGGAAGAAAGAGCCGTCCGTATTTCAGTTGGAGGTGATGATGTTTTGATCAGTTTGTTCACCGTACTGTGCCCAGTAAGCCCAGTGCCCAGCGGCCATAAGCCCCGGGGGCGGCTCCGGTCGCTCCGCTACCCGTGCTCGCCAGCCCCCGGGGCGACAGCACAGGGGTCTTCGATCCCTGCTTGTCGGGCGAAGCCTTTACAATGTCTTTTTTGAGTTTTCAAAAAAAGTTGCAATATCTCCGAAAGTAAGCATTTTTGGGAAAAAGTGATGTGGTCAAAGTTGCATAGAATCATACGGTGGGTCGATTACCAAAAAAATTTCACCCAAAATCTTGTTCAACTTTTTCGAGTAGAAAATGGGGCCACCAATTCTTGACTTCAATTTTTCTGTTTCGTTTATGTACAAAAACATTTTGCCTTTACTTTAAAGTAAAATCGGGAATTGGGATTTAATTTTCGGGAAAACCGGGTGTTGATTTTTAGGTAATCGGGTTTCGACATTCGGGAATCGGGACATGACATACCGGAAAATCGGGATATAATTTTCGGGAAAATCGGGTCTTGATTGTCGGGAATTGGGTATTCTGTTTCCCCCGTACACAATCAGTGTCTATCGTGGGATGGCTGCAAAATTTTGTATTCATCCCAGTGTCATCGTACTTAATATTCTGGGATCTGCTTAAGGCGATGCCTCTGGAGTCCACCAACGCCTTCCCGCCCATATTACCTGCGATCAGTTGTTTTTCGATCTCGCAATATCCGTTGTCTACATTCCCAGGACAAATCACGCCGTCCTCGACATAATGCACATGTTCTCCAACTCGGCGATATTCCCTCATTCCTTTTGCTTCTACGATTTTTCAACCATTGCTCTTTTCCACGCAGTCCCCTGAGCTTCCGACAAGAGCACACCTTATTTCTGCTGCACACGCGCATGGATTATCCTTATAATCCGAACATGGAATTTCGTTCTTAAACTTGATCAGAAAAAACGCTCCAATATGCAAAGAGACAATAATAACTGGCCAACTGCATGTCCCAAAACAAAATGCGAATGGCAGTGTTTTACTAGGATTTGAAATCGGTGACTCCGGGTGACCCTCTATTTTTAATTCATTGTCAAATATTTTAAAGTTGACATTTAAATCATACGCGTTCGGAATGAAGCGGTAACGTGCCAGTTCGAATTCTCGGACAATGTATTGATCATTTAGCTTAAGTGATAATGCTCTTATTCGCAACATGTCATGCCAAATTTCTCCAGTTTTTATACTCAATTCATAGTGTAGTGTTTGTGGATGCTATTTAATCAGTGATATTAAATAATCCGTAAATGTGCTGAACGCAGTGAGTGATTTTAC
>JAQFYG010003641.1:0-12242 GCA_034694325.1 Entomobrya corticalis | reverse complement strand
ACGTTGGAAACTGGAGGGGATCCGGCGGGTTGCATCTGGATGGATTGACCACCTCCGTAGCTTGAGCCACCACCTCCATATCCTCCGGATGGAACAGCGGAGGCAACCGCGATCAAAGCACAAATTGCGACAAACTGTAAATAATAAATATGCACAATTTTTATGAGGAACATGTTGTTTTAAATAAATAGGATCTTATGAAAAGATTTTTAGAAAGAGTAAATATTTTTTCGGAAACTTACAGCCTTCATGTTGGTAGATTTTTGAAGTTTTTACTTTTCGATTTTTACAAGAAAATGTTTGATTTTTCCCTGGATTGGTTGTGTGGTTGTATGTGAAGAGGAAAGCTGGGAACTGAATGATTTTTTGGAAGACTTGGTCCGGTATTTATATGAAACGACATAGAATCAAGATTCTATGGCAGGGCCAGGGTTTCCGTATTTTGCTAGAAGTCTGGCATCTGGCAACTGGCAAGGTGCAGGTCAATATGCCCCGTGGAGGTCATCACTACGAACTTCATAAGTGCAAGCTAGTTCAAGTTTACGCTTTTAAGCCAACAATACAGTATTGAATTACCAAGTAAAAAGGGACTAATGAAAAAATGTGACTTTGAATGTACAACACAGGAGCACCAATAACATGTTTTTGCCCCGTCAACCAGGAACATAAAATATGATGCTTGTAAATGTAATATAATTTTGTCCAGTACAAAATATAGTTGCTGGTTTAAAAATGTATATTTTTCATCTTCAATCTTCAAATTAGGCATATGAGATGACATTTGATAAACAATATGAAATACTGCGGAAATGGAGTACTGTATACTTATTTATTAATGTTATTTATTGTATGCGATTGTTGTCAAAAGACAAAACTGCGCTATTGTTTGTATTTTCTTGGGATGAAGTGTGAAGGCCTGAAGGGCGAAATAATGATCGGGTCAGCTAGGTTTCTTGTACTTTTCAGAGAGATCTATTTTCAGACAAAGGACAATGGATGCTTGAGATCCTGAGATCATTTTTAAACTTCAAATAATAAAATGCATAAGAAACCTCTTATCGTGAATCGTGATATCCACAACTTTACCCACACCTGGCACTTTTTGTAGTCATATCAGTATCAAGCCTCAAGCCCTTCCTTTAGTCACCTTGAAAGGGTTACACGGATAATTCCGGTTCCGAGAGTCAAAAGATAATTTTTCATATTCACAACAACAGGTTTACTTATTTTTCTATCACTTTCTCATATCATCATCATTCTTTTTCATAGTAGCCAGTAGCAAACAATTTTAGAATTTAAGGGACAAAAGATCAAAAATTTAATTTAAATGCGCATAAAGTTTAGTCGCGAACTAATTAAAGGAGCAATTAACGGGGCTCTAATTCTATGCTTCTCAACTCACCATTAAAAATATTGTATTTTTTTAGTTGTTACAAGATTTACTATTTCGAGATTTCGTTGTTTCGTATTCATCATGACATTATATAATTTCTTCATTCTTCATCAGTAGTTTCTAGAATGAAATTTTTATTTCCGGTTTGCTTTTCTGGTTTTCTGCTATGCAATGGTGTATGGATAATGGATACTTGATAAAACATTTAGATCAAAGAATAATGTTGGGGCATTGTGAGATCTAAGAAAAATTGGACAATTATTGCAATAAGATTTCGTTTCGTGTTTTTTAAACGACAAAATAAGATGATGATGAAAAATTTCATAAAAGTTGATAATGAATAGTTATGAAATGTACGCAATTAATTTGGCATGACAACGTTTTCCCTTATTTTATTCAACCGCGTTTATAATGTTTTTTACATAAATTATAGAGAACCATAGTTAACATTTAAGCCAGTTGGCCAGCTTTGTAGAAGAAATTCTTATAAATTTAAAACTAAATAAAACTTAAAGTCTGTTGGTTGCTATGAGTACCTATTTTTTATCACAATCGTAATAATAATCATGGTCAATCGAATTATCCATTATCTCATTGCTATTAACACTTTTCCCTTGAGGGTACGCTGGTAACGGCTGTGAATGCATTGCCGGTGGCTGCAAGTACATGGGCGGTGGCGGAGCAAATGACGGTTGAAGTTGAGAATGTGACGGTTGGAGTTGATACGACGGGGGAGGAGGTTGATAAGATGGAGGAGGCATTGAATACATTTGTTGAGGCATAGAGTACGATGGTTGAGGTACATATACTGGTGGAGGTGGTGGTGGTGGAGGCATTGCATATGTTTGGGGTGGAAGTGGGACTTGAGCAGCAGGCATCATAATAGGATACACCATCGGCACCACAATTGGAGCCTGCTGTACAGGAGGAGCTGGAGTAGTCGTTGTAGTTGTCGTTGATGTGGTCCAAGCATTATATCCCCAATTATTGAGTTCTGTGTTGTTACTTAACTGTGTGAACATTTCGCTAAGTTGAGTGCCAGTAGCTCTGACGTATTTTGCCATCACGGTTACTACATCAACGAAAGTGGCGTTATCAGGATTCTGCGCCTGTGAGCCAGTAGGTTCGGCAGTGGTTTGTGGTGCCGGGGTTGTAGACGTGGTTGGAGCTGGAGTTGTGATTGTGTAAGGATTGGGGGGAGGAAGTGCTTGGGGGACATCCACAGAAGCCTGTTGAACTAATTGATACTGAGGAGGAGCTGAAGCATAACTTCTCGCAGTAGCCATGGATGAGGGCTGCGTAATGAGCTGAAATTGGATTTGTTGCGGAGGACTAGGACCGGGGGTCGCGCTAGACTGTGGAGTATATTGATAAGTAAATTGGCGAACTGGAAGCACCGGAGGTGGAGTGGTTTTCGTGACAAGATGGTATTCGTAGGGCTGAATCGGGGCAGCGTAGCTTGGTTGTGCCTGTGATGCGGAAGCGAAGTAAGCTGGATTTGCATAATTTGGCGTTGGCATGCCAACCTGCTGTCTGTAATGTGATGGCGCCGGCGCTGACACTGCTCTGGTGACACTTGGATTCCCATAAACCAGTTGAGGTGGATTGAAAGTAACCTGAGGTGGCACATAAGTCACTGGTCGGGCCATCATTGACTGTTGAGGGCCAGAATATGCCTGCGATTGGGATGGGGCGTATCCATAACCGGACGGATTGTACTGACGAGCATTTTTATTGACTCTTGCTTTTTTAATTGGTTTCCATGGAGTTTTGTCCAGTTGTCTTGAAGAATCTGCATCCACGTGAAAAAACGTGATTGCAAATAGAAGGAACGATAATGATTTGAACATCTGTGAAAAAAAAATGAAATGACAAATAAATTTAGAAATCCCTTGGAGTATTCACAAATATTTGGTTTGGAATGTGGTTAAAATGTTTTAGGTATGTGATGATTATCCTACCATGGTTTAATTTAATTTGCAATAAACAAATCCTAATTTCAATTCCTGTTCCCCCGAGTATCTCAGGAATTTGGCTATGGAATGCCAAGATTTTCTGATTGCTCAAAACAATATTCGATTACAATTTGCACGGGAGAGGCGACTTGATGCTCTTCGTGCCTTCAGAATAAAACTGACCATTGCATCCATAATATCTTTGTTCACTATTCATCAACAAAATACATCTATCTACATATAAAAATGATATCAGGAATCAGGACAGGAATAGCATCTTTCCCTTTTAAATTCCCATTTTTCTAATGATAAAAGCAGTTTGCCTTGAAGCCCTTGAACTCATCTATTCATTTAGACTTTAAGGATCTCCCACCCTTTTTTGTTTTCTCAGTGCATAATTTCATTACATACTGCGATTCCATAGAATTCCTCACCTCCCTTTACATACTTGAATCCTTAAGGGACGATGGTCAACCTTCCCCGCAGATCACCAGATTTAGACTGAAGACGAAAAGGCTATTCCTGCTGAATAATAATATGATGGCAGACAGACTTTGAAACAGCATAAATAACTAACCATTACCTATACCTGATGGAGCATTACAAAGAAGCAACTTTCACTTTCAGTAGCTTAAGCTCACAGTGAACATTTCTTCACATCTGGAAATGGTCGGATACGTGGCATTCAATTTTCTAAAAATAGACGTAAGACGTAACATGCAATCAATGCATCAACACCAATATTGATGGGTGAGGTGAGGGCAAATAGGCAGTGATACATTGGCGGACCCCTTTTACCGTCCTTCTCTAGTGAATTGAAGAGGGTACCTTCATGCACCACGAAGGATTTTATAATCCATTAACATGTTTGTGACCAAAGTGAATCATAGGAAAATATAGTCGAGTTTTCATGAGAAACGAAAATCATTCAAAAAATCGACTGCTTCCTTTAAAACCTTTCATGATTTGATGTTTGTTACGCGAGGCTTAGAAATGTCAATAACAATCTCAAGTTCATTTACTAATTGGTAATGGCCAGTTTTCATGACCATCTTTACTTGTTTATCCTGGATAAAAAAGGTACTCAATAATAACAAGGTCAGCAACATAAGACACAATGACCCTTTCGTGTTCCAAGCAATCACAGTGACAAAATCAACACTCTGTTGCAGAAAATTCCTAAGCAAAGCAAAAGCTTATACAATAATATTCTCCAGCCGAAATAATTTACTCTTTTTTTACACAATTTTATCTTCAACATCCATTCGTTTGGAAATCCATTTTTGTATAAATACCCGGCCAGCGTTTGAGGAAATCATCTCACTCACATCTTCTCATCTCCTCTGAAAACACACACAAAAGCTTCTGCTTCCTCTACCAATTTTTCTTGTCTACTTTGAGACACAACAGGAAACTTATCTCAATCAACATGAATCCAGTAAGTTTCCAGAAAAAAAAAACTAATTCTCAATTCTCAATTAAAATTCTCAATCAAGTACATAGTCTTAATCTTAAATGTGTCATTTTTATTTCTTCAGATCGTTGCCCTCTGCTTCTTGGCCACCGCCGTCCTGGCAGCTCCCCAGTACAACAGCGGCTCATCCTCCCCATCATCCTACGGAGGTTCCTCCTCTTCCTACCAACAGCAGTCCCAGCCTGCCACCTCCCAGAGCTACTCCGGCCCTAACCAGTCCTACTCCAGCCAGCCCGTTGCATACATTGGTGAGCATACCCTATTAATTAACTAAGAAAATACAATCCAATATTTAAATACTAATTAAACATCATATAAAATTCAATTACAATATTCCATATTTTCTCATGTAGCCCCATCCATCACCTTCAGCCCCCCACAAATCCAGTACTCTCAACCCTCCATCACCTACTCCAACCCTAGCACCGTCCCAGTCGCCATGCCTGCTCAGCAATCTTACAGCAGTGGCTCCTCCTATGGCGGATCCTCCTCCAGCGGCTCCAGCTACAACAACCAACAACCCCTTGTCCTCGGATACCAGCCATCCAGCTCCGGCGGATACTCCTCTTCCAGCAGCAGCAACGGCTACGGACGGAAGTAAATTCCTCAGCATCTACCTTCCACTTCCATGACCAGTTGAGCGTCATGTGCCGTGAAGGAACCCACTTGTGATAAAAAACACCTCCTCCCTCCAGACAGAAACTGTCATCTAGACAGTAATATATCCTTTTGTAGCATACTTTTCTCTACAATAAATTTGTAATGGCATTCGTTATTTTTGTAAAAAAAATACATTACACAATTGAAATAAAAATCTCATTTAAATGTTCTTAAATCATGAAAAAATCGGCTAACGCGACAATTAAATAATTTCATTTACAAATTTACAAGCATCATTTCAAGATTTTCAAGTCTCGTCAAAATCAAATCCCAAAGCTTCATTTCATAATTAAAACTTTTCCTTAAAGTAAAATTCTGTACAGTTTCTAAAAATTATTTAAAACTAACTAACTAAAGTAGTCAGCTTTGTCTAGAAATTTCAAATTTCCATTTAATAATTTAATATCATACACACTGCATGAAGTGTTTATGCTCTCTATCGTGCTATTTCCTTTCTCATTTCTCCTCATCACTTGCCAAAAACGCAGCCGGCAATGCTCTTCTTTCTGCTATTATTGGTAAAAACATGTGTTTTGTCAAACAAGCATGCTTTCAATTTTAATTTGTTGTCATTTTGTTGTTGTTTTCCTGTTTACAATTTAATTTATCAGTTAATTTTAAATAGCTCACATGTGTGGTACGTCACTAACTATCCGTAGGTGATTCGTCAGTTGTCAGCCAGTGAACCAATTTAATATTTAAGATGCATGAACGAAACATCTACAAGATACCGCATAATTTTGCAGTGTTGGCAAAAAAGCATTCCTTTTTAGCTCCGTATCTCTCGCTGGTAAGTTTCATAAAAAATTATTAATAATTGTTCCAAAGAGAAAATTGAAAAATGTACTTCATATTCTCTGGGCTTATTGGAAACGTCTAATATCATATTATATTTGCTTATTTGCTTTGACAATAGAATGCACAAGGTGTTCCAAAAATTAATTTTAAGGATCAAGCTGCATTGCGAGCTCTAACGAAAGCTTTACTTTTGGAAGACTTTCAATTAATTGTGGAAATTCCGGATGATGTACTTGTCCCAACTGTACCCCTCCGTTTAAATTACATTTTGTGGCTAGAGGATCTTCTCTCCTATAATGATTGGTTTGGCAAGAATGGCAGTCAAATTTGCGGAATCGACGTTGGTAAAAATAAATATAGTATTAATATGGCATCTTGTAATATTACGTTGTAAAACAATTAAAAACATAAACATAATAATAATTATCAATATTTTTTTTATTAGGAACTGGTGCAACGGCAATTTATGCCTTGCTGGCAGCCAAGAAAAATCAATGGCGAATGGTGGGAAGTGAAATTGATCCGCAATCTGTAATGGTAGCCAGGTCCAACGTGAAACGGAACGGCTTAGAGCCACTGCTTGAAAGTAAACATTTGGAATTTTATAATCTTATTTATGTCACATCCCATCCCCACAAATACCGTCATTTTTACATTTTGTATTTCATTTATTTTTTTTAGTTCGACATGTGAAAGAATCGGTATTGGACGAAGTATTAGTAAACTCTACAATCGGTCAGTATGAATTTACTATGTGTAACCCACCTTTCTTTGGAAATGAAGACGAGGCAGATGCTGTTCAAAGATCAAGAAAAGAAGACAGACATGAACCTTCCGGTGCCAAAACTGGTACAAAAGGGGAGATTATTGTCTCGGGAGGCGAATACGAGTTTGTGTGTAGAATGATTGCCGATTCCAAGGCTCATGTTAACTCAGTCAGGTGAGATATGGAATAATAGTAATAATATCAATTATTTTCACGTGATATTAATTGACATTTTATATTTATGGTAATCTTCTATGGCTTTGCAGGATATTTACTACAATGATTGGAATCAAAAGGCATGTAAAAGAAATCATCTCAAAATTAAAGTCTGAAGGAATCTCAAATTTCATTACAACAGAATTTTCGCAAGGAAAAACTATGCGCTGGGGACTAGCTTGGTCATTTGACCCTCAAATTCACCTCCGTTCCCCGGCCCTCGTTTCACATGTTTTTGAAAACATTCCTGGCTGTCTAAATTTTGAACAGTATATCTTTTCCCATTTGCAAAATTTGAGTTTCAAAACGTTGGAATGGATTCCTCAATCATCCAGCGATGCTGAAGATGATAGTCAGACTTTACGCTTTACTGCTGTTGAGAACACATGGACTGGTCAACGAAAGAAGAGGAGAGAAATGGAAAGACTGAGAAAGCTGGAAAAGGAAGGAGGTGCAGAGCCTCCCAAAAAGTTGGCAAGAATAGCAGATGATCCTGTGACGATATCTAGTGACTCCGACGCAACTATGGAATTGGCGTCATCCCCTAGTTCAGTTGAGGCTTTACTCGATGGACAAATTGAAATAAATCGGGAAGGACGTAGAGCAAACACGTTCATGAGACTAATTGCCGGTTCTCTTGGAAAAGATGGTCTCAATCAAATAATGACATACTTAAAAAATTGTTATAATCGAGATGCTCAAAACCCTACAACGGAATTGCATCAGTTGTTGAAGTGCGAAAAGGGAGAATAAAAGTATAATTTATCTTCTTGATGCTCATAATTTCTTGTGTCTTCTCAAAAGAACGCGTACATCGCGTTACTATTTGTCATAATAGTATTTCAAACAACAGTAGAACTATTTAAAAGGAAACTGATTAGTTAAAAAGAAGGTTCAAGTTTCAAGTTCATTTTCAGTGACTAAATAAGGCATATTTTGGTTTATTGGCCCACACTGACTGTTGTAGGCTGACAATCAGCAAACTAAGGAGACCAACGTTCACTCCAAAATTATAATAGGTATTCAATTCACAATGGGTTTGCACGGACAAATAGGTTGTTTGACATTGGGAATTAAGTGATAGATATGCTGCCTGCTTTCATCATGATGGTCATCCATTCATATATACCTACCTATAAACATGTATAAGGATGTGTTTAAAATCTTTAAAAAATATATCCGTCCCAATCCCAATGAAGCGGAGATTCATAAGCGTCACAAGTACATGCACATGTTTTATCAAATTCCATATTTGGATGTGCCACTCTCTCTGGCAAAATTCGTTTCGCTTCAAGAGTCTGCCTGCATCACGACTTGATATCTTGAAAATCATAATTTGCACCAATCCCAACACAATAGGCTACAGTTAGAAAAAAACATAATATTCTTTACATTTTAATAATGGCTAATGAGTTGAATAAACACATGCCTTTCTTGACTTATTAATTGAAATTTATAATTTATGCATAGTTATAGTTATAAATTGGGATCGTTTATATGATCAGACTTTATTACTCCTTCTTAGCCTTTTACCACCTGCTACTTCTGTCCGTCAAATGACGCAATGGTATTTACTTACAGACAATAATAGTGGGCATAACAAATAACAGGCACCTTGTCTAGTCTAGATCGGTGCGACGTGGGAACAAATTCGGTCCAATAAACCATTCAATCTAAAAATATTTAATTCATAGATAGGTCGAAGGATTTTTTTCCAGTAACCTTGTTTTTCACCAGAAGATGTAGGCGTTCATCAAAGTAGTGTCACGTTTAAGTTATTGCATGTGTAAAAACTAAAAACAGATTTGGAATTAATTGTGAGCTTCAAGTTCAAACTGAATGCAATTTATGGAAAATGAATATTATGAAACTTTATAAATATAAACCTAATGGTTAAAAAAAGTTTTATTTTTTTTGCAATAGATAGTTGATGCATTACACATTAGATACACACGCCTTGTTGACGCTAAAATCATAAAAATGAGCCTACGTACATGCAAAAACCGTGTTTTATTTTCTCAAAATTTACATAAAACTTTGATGATTAGCTAAAGATTGAAATTGGATAAAATATAAACACAAGATCGAAATGCTTCTCGATATCGTGATGCATAATACTACGCACTTATTACGCTTTTCAGTACTTTTATTTACATCATTACATCCCATAATAATTTTTAGCGTCTCTGCAACGTAGAATGAAACCTCAACCGTCCTGCCAAAAATATCATACTGATCACGATGTAAAAGTTTTATCCTATCAACAATAGTTTTTGCCAGTTTGTCATACCTTATTTGGAAGTGCTCATACACAATTAATGCTGAATGCATATTTGAATTCATCTGTTACTAAATTCTTGCAATCCACATTGATATACAATTATACATATGTGGAAATGTACAAAAGTTCATATTTAAAAAAATATCTTCAGTTAATGTAAATCCAATTAAAACGATATAGCAAATTTTAACTCCATAATTCATACAATAATCATTTTTTAAACCGATGTCAACATGCTCTGATGCTCATCTGTCAACAATTCGCCAAAATTAAGCACAAATCTGCTCTGATTCTTTACTTTACACGCCGACAAAATCAAATTCTCATTTATTCCTTCCTCCTCTTCACTTTACCAAAATGTCGTTCTTTTAAGAAAAAAATATATATCCATTTTATTTTGTCCATCTACTTATATTACTTTTTGCAGCAATAGCAAGGTAAAGCTCAGTTTTTAAAATCTCAAGATCATTCCACCACCTGCAGCCTCCTACCTACTTTTCCACTTTGAACGAGAACAAGAGCTCTCCATACCTTACAATACATATGAACATGAAGCGACCTTAACGCACACGAGCAAAAACTGACCTGTGTGTAGGCGTCAAACAGGCGATATGTATCTTCATTTTATTTTGAAGAAGTTTTTTTCTTACTAGTTACTAGCCACATCATATCATCCTCATCAAACCCACGTAAAGTATTATAATACGACATGAGACATGACTTACCAGTAATGAATCACTTGCTTTTATATACCATATTATTCGCAATCTTTCATCGTCCGTGTACTTTCTTTACACAACATTTTCTTTCCTTTTGCATTTTATATTTTATATTAACTTGTACCATAACTGTTGCCTATTGTCGACGGACATGCAATATCATTCGCCTCCTCCTCCTTCTCATCGAAGGCTTTTATGTTTCACAAGAGTAAAAAATAACAACAATAAAACTAAAAGACAGGTTGACTTATAAAGTAAAAAGGTATAAGCTCAAAAGTGGAGTGAACTAAAAGCTAAAAGACTTTCATCGTCCTCTGTAAATACCTGTCTGTTGTGGTGATGTCAGTGGCTTCATTGGTGGTAATTTCTGTGCTGTAGTCTCTAAAGTTGGTGTAAAAATCAGAAAAATATTTCGTGGTTCGTGTGCCAATCTAAATCTAAATTCTCTTGTCGCAAAACAAAATATTCTCAGGTCGCCCCTAAAAAAACTTTTAAAATGCCAATCAACGTAGTATACAATCGGGTATGTACAAAATTATCATTTTATTTTTTAGATTATCGCAACTTTTCTAAATTGGCATATTTTTTCTTAGCCCCATTTTGATAAGCAAATGGAAGAAGCTGGTGGCAATCTAGTGGTCATCGAATTCACTGCGCAGTGGTGCAATGCAAGCGCACATTCCCTGAAAAAAGTTAGCGATCTAGCTGCCAACAATCCAAATGTAAAAAAAAATTCTGCTCAAGGACAATACTTAAAACTGCGCAAAAATATGTAAATTCAATTCCTTTAAACTCTATTTGTTGTAGGTCGCCTTCATTAAGATTGACGCAGAGAAAAATCGGGATGTTTCCGATTTATATAATGTAAACGCTTTGCCAACCTTCCTTTTCCTCAAAGCTGGAGTTCAGGTAAAAATTTAATCGTTTTTTTTGTGTTATGACTTCATTCTAAAAAAATAAATCTCGGCAGTTTACAAAGTTACGAGATAATGAATGATATCATTATTTGCTTTGTAGCTTGACAGAATGGATTACTCCTTGCCATCCGAACTGGAACAAAAAGTGAACAAATACAAATAAAGCTAAAGTTCATCAGAGCAGTGATCTCATCCTGCCTGCCAGCTAAACCAAGAACCAACCAAAAATGTAATCAAAACTGCAATAGAATAATCATCACATCATCATCATAATTAGGAGGAGACATTGACAATGAACTTGTAATAGAGAGAGGGAGATACCTTCAGATGTCAGATACTTTTAAAGAGAAAAGAGTTTTCATCTCTACGATTTCGCATAGGTATTTTAAACCAAAACCATAAATCAAATTTCATGTTATCAGATATCAGAAAAAAATACTAAAATTATATTAATTAGTTATTCTGTTAATGACTCAAATGATATTTGGAAATATTATAAAAAGCTTTATCAAAACTTTCCTTGTGAATATAAATACCTTTGCTCTGAATAAAATCGTTTTAATTTTCAAACTGCTTCATTTGTATTTGTATTGCATTCCACTTTGCACTGTTTCATTTAAAATTATTGCTTCTATTATGAGCAGGCTTTTTTTGTAAATCTCAGCTTATCAACCACAAGCAATAAATGGATTATCGTTAATCTGTTATGAGAAAAATTACTCAATGATTTAGAAGAATGTTAATCATAAAATTCTGGAATGACATGGAAAGCTTAACATTTCACGATTTACGTTTTCATTTGAAAGAGTAAAAGAATAAAAACCAAGTTTACTGAATTTTAGAGATTATTATCTTCTTACAAATCTTACAGTGTGACCATTAATTATTTTGAAAATAAAATTATATTTCATAAGGGCGTTTCTGCTTTATAAAAACTTGTTGAAAGTTCCAGTGGAACTAATATCTTTAAAAAATGGCTACTCTGAAATTTATCATACCGTGCATATTGACATTGGGCTTGACACTTTCACCACCGGAAGTGAATGCACAACGAGGTAAATGG
>JAQFYG010003640.1:0-12242 GCA_034694325.1 Entomobrya corticalis | reverse complement strand
CAGTTTAAGTAGCGGAACCGTACGCTGTGTAGGTAGTAGGTGCTTAATAAGGACATGTACCTAATTACGTGTAAAAAGTATAAACATGTTTATTAGGAACAGTAGTCGAATCTTTTGTTTTTGAGTTTTGATTTATGGTAACGAAACAGTAATATTTTCATTTGGTGCCGTTTAATTCTCTTTTGAGATATTAAAATGGCACCCTGGCAGTTCACAACTAACAAATGCGTACTATTATTTAGAGAACTCCAATTTGAAAAGAAACATCTTAACGTACAATCAAGACGTTAGATCTATATACTTGTGTGTTTGGAAAGTTGACCATAGTCACGTTAAATGTTCAATGAACTCCAAGAGCTCCATTCATTTTCCATTGACGGTTGTAAATGTTTAGATAATAATAATTATGGTATCGTATTTCGTGGCTTGGTTTTATAAACTAATGAAAAGCGAATATATACTTACCTAGTTATTGGCTTTCAAATGTAAGCGAAGAGAGTAAAATTAAATTAGGATACGAAAATCAGAAAAGAGACCATGTCACACGTACAAATAGTAATAGGGTAAATGTTGTCGCAAGTTGTTAGCTTGCGGTCATTACTTCTTAGAAATAAAAGTGATCCATGTAGTTACCTATATATTTATCTAAATCTTCGCTATCGAGCTATTGATTAGCATTTTTTTCAGTAGTCAAGAAAGTAGCAGTTCTACTCCTCCCTACCTTACCCATTGATTCGACCATCTCTAGCTACCTTACTTAAAAGAGTTTATAACAATTATCTCCTCGCATATTCAACAGAGTAGATATTTATGACTGAGAAGCATGGTTGATCAGTGATGGAACAGAAATTACAAAATATTCATTGTTACTTGAATAATATAAGACTGACTAGAATTAATGCAATATTAATATTATAAATTATATTGCTACAAAAAATCCGGTCCAATAAAGACATTCATAAAATTAATTCATTCATCACGATTTACACTGCCTTTATTTATTTTAGATTATCCAATGCAATGAAAGTATGGAGACAAATTGGTCTTTGCACTAACTCATTTTATATGAGATTGTCACACACAATACCGATTTTTTTCTAGTCTTCTTGAATTTTATCTGAGTTGCATGCTGCCGAGTAAGTACTTTTTCCACAGACAAACAATGCTTTTATATTACTTTGTTAGCAAATGCTTGTTCATTCGGAATAATTTTATTATGCACCGGAAAAACTTTAAAGGCTCTGTAAACCACAGCTGAACTTTTTAAAAGTAATATTTTGTGTTGCATGCATTTTGTGCAAAGTTTTTATGATTATTGCTTTAAATTTTTCTATGCCTTCTAGCTCTAGATTTCCATGTTAGTCGATAAATAGATGGAACACCTATGTGCTAGCTGAAAGAAGCGTAAAATATACGATTAAATTGCAATATTTTGAAGTTTCATTTTTGAAATATATTAAATTGCTATCTATTTACTTCGGTTGTGCTATAAAACTATATGCGTATATTATATATTTGGGATTGAGAATCGATGTCCCTATTTTTACTGTTCCCGCTGACAGTAGTATTTGTAATAAAAGTAAGCATTGCCCAAACAAAATATCATTTGACAACAAAAGAATGTTTTGAAAGGGACGTGTGGTCAATGTGTTTTTAAGTTCTGCATCATGGCATCATTTTAGATTTTTAGAGCTCGAGACGGCAGGGAGTAAAGAACATGAATTCTTTGAATTTTATTGCAGCTAATGTTTTATTCTTCTATTATTTTCTTTGTATTGCTGTTTAAAAATACTTAACGAAAAAAGAAGTGGACATTAAATTGAATATAAAATAAACAGAACTACAGAAAATATTATTGACAACACACATGTGGTGCACTGCACTGCGTGCACGCATCTTTGTCTGATTTCTGTGTGAATGAACGGATTTTCTTTTCATTTCTGATTTCCCTTTCTACCATAACAGCCTTGCAAATTGCTCCCTAAACTGACTGAGAAAAAACCAAGAACATTCAGGCAAGCATAAAATACAAATTTTTCCAAAAAAAAGATCGACATCTAAAAATGACTTAGCCATTACATTTGAAAACGGTAACGAACAATTAAATGAATTAATTTAGCAGAAAAATGAAAAATGCGGTTGCTGCTTAATGCTTCATGTGTTCAACTGTAGAAAACTAATGGTCGCATTTATACGTAACTTTGAGATTTTTTCGTGTGAGGTTCAGAAAATCCCATCCCATCCTTAGTAGCTTTCAAAAAATAAGATGATGAGCAAGAAAGAAAAGCATCAGCAGTTGCTTACAGTTATATACAGACCATGTAATTTTTCGCGACATATGTAACCATTATATTATATTATCATCATTATTACAAACCGTTTAGTTGCATCCACGATATTGTACGAGTTTAACAGATTTTACACAGAACGTGTTCAATGTTCAGATTTTAGAAAGATAACTTGTGTTTGAGAAATAATGAAGTTATGTTGTCAGTATTTGTTAGTATCGCAAATTTATTGTACTTGTAACAAAATGCCTATCTACAATCATGGCACAACAGTTGAACAAGTTACTCCTGACTTGAACGCAAATTTTTATATTTAAACAATAATTGGAAGCTGCAATGAAAATGCAACTATTTTTTTCATTTATTTAAAATCATGATTACCTCTTATTTCATACATGTTTCGCAGTAAAATTCTCATTTGACTCTCTCTTTCCGCCCAAGACGGTATTGGTGTGCTTTATTCTTTTGGAGTAGGTAATCATGATTCTTCAAATGATGTTTTATTTAATAGCTTTATTTCAAAAAGCCACATTTCAAAAGTTTTTTCTGTTGGTTTTGGTCAGAAAGTTATGGGACGTTTAAAAGGATATTATTTTTCAATTGATAGTAAAAGTTTTTCTCACTTTCAATAATTATTGTTTTCGAAAAAAACAATTTTTTATCCATGTTCTAGGCCTATTCCCATCATGCCACTCCGACACTTGTCAAACAAATTGCATTTACGTCTTTAAAAGAATTATATGTTTATGAAATGCAAAGGTGTCCTTTTAAATTGTAATGCTGATAATTTTAAACGCAATGCGACTAACTAACTGAATAATGTTGTTTCACATTTTTATCTGCAATGAGCATGTTTTGGAAATTAGCACAGTGAAAATTATTCATTTTACTTTACTTTATGGGGTAAAACTGCCTAAAATTTAAAAAAATTGAAAGTGAAACTTACATGAAAATTCAACCGCTGTATAAATTCTATTAACAATTTAAAATAAAAATCTTTCTCTTGCGTATGAAATTTTCAACTTGCAAAAAATAAAGTTTAAAATATTATTTTGTTCCAGGCACAACTCGTTTTCTCCATTCTTGTCTGTGTTACAATGATCAACAAATGGAACCTGGATCAGCCACAATCCACAATGTCAATAAATGGCTAAACTCAAGTCTATATTACGGCAAATGTTTAATTGAAACGTTAAGGTAAGTTGAAAGAAACAAATATCTATGAAATGTTTATAATTATTGAATTTGCAAATTAGTTTTTATTAAAAATCATCAAAAGTCATCCCGGTATGCAAGTAAATTAATCTGTTGAGAGCTGAAACAGCATAGAAAGAATGCAGAGGTTATTAAGCAAAATCTGAAATCAACGTTCATCAATAAAATATGTAGCCAAAGAGCTTAATAGTAAACATGTTAAATATTGGCTATTATGTCATTAAAGTCATTATAGCTTGTAGAATTGGAACTAAAATGCTGTTGAATACGAATATATATATTTTTCTTCTTTTATTAACTACTATATTGTTGCAACTAGTTATTGGTGCACCAATAGTTGTTTTAAATTGAGAAGTAATTGGAAGGCATCAATATCATCAGCGATGGCCCATCGCTAGATCTTTACCATTTTTTGACAAGCGTGAGTGAAAGTTTCTTTTCTGGTTATACAAACTTCTCTGTGATGATGATAATTGGTGTCCACAGTCACAGCAAACAGATTGATAAGCGTTTTCGAATGCATGCCATTATTGTCGATTTCCAATCAATGACCTCTCGTTTCTTGTATGAAGTAATAATGGGTACAATGCTCCATTCGCAAAGTTTGGTGCATGATAAATAAAGTGATATAAACATTAAATATTAGCCCATTACTTTCGTAGTAATTATGTATGTGTTAAAATTAATGTAAACAGACAAAATATGCTGCCACAAATACAAAACTGTCGATATTTGTGTACCGGTCAAAGATTGTATGGGAACAGTCGATTCAAGTGTTGTAAGCAATAAGGAAAGCTATAAATGAAAGCAGTTACCAATTTTATCACTCATTTTATTATCGCAAATCTACCTAAAATGATTGTATTTTTGAACGATGAGTCCATATCGTAAATAAATATCTCATGCCTTGCATTTACTGCGCTATTACAGAAAGCTCTCGCTCGACAGAAGGATGTTAATTTACGTAGGTATTTACCATGGCATCTCAAATTATGTACAGTTCCGTTTTGTAGTAGTACCTATAAGCGCACATCAAATGCTGACAGCCTGGTGAATTAATATTTTATCCTAAAATAAACAAACAACCATTTATTGTAGTCAACTATTTTCATCAATTTTATTATATGCATTCAAAGTCTTTTTGTATTTATAAATAAACAGAGAGGATATGATAACAAAACTCTCGGTAACATTTGCAAACATTTGCTTTAAGAAATTGCATCTTTTGTCAGCGGTGATTATAATCAGTAAACCTATTATGTGCATAATTCGTTCAAGCCACAAATTTCTGAATATATAAGTAAAATGGGATTAAATGTGTATATCTGTGTTGATTATTTGCATAAACGAATCAGCAGTAGGGCATGACATCAAGATTTTTATTGCTGCAATTACAGCTCCTACACTAAATAGTATCAAAAGTTAAAAGAAGAGGATGTGAAAATAAGAAATAAAAACTCTGAAAGTCCTGCAGGTACAAAGTGATCTGATTTTTTGCGTACTCTTTCTCTACAAAATGGCCAAATACAGTTTTGCCAACCCATTTGTAAACAATATTTTGCATGCAAAATACAGATAAAATATATAAGTGCTTACTTATGCTCTTATTTTTATGCTATCAATGAATTATTTCCGTTTTGGGCTGCCAAAGTGTAGCCTACATACATATATATCTGTAAGACAGATTGTTATTGTTGTTCAGTAAAGCGTCACTCTCACTCGAAATGCGTCCGGATGAATTAAGCCAAAAGAAATAAAAGTTGCCTAAGCTAGAATGGAAGCGTGCTGGCTGAATCAATAAAGTTTATGGGAAATGTGAATATAAAATGTAGAGCAAGTTGCAAATTGCTTTGTTTATGAAGGAAGATCAGAAAGATCCACTTACATATAATATTGTATATCATTTGCTGTTATTAAAGCATCCATATTATTATCCTCTTCATGTAACTTTATATAATAAAAAAGATACAGTTTTTATTAGTTTTACTTGATATGAAAGAACATTTATTTGAGCAGCAGAGAATAATATTTTGACCTGATTGATTTAGAATTATATGTATTTGAATTTGGATGTTACCCATATTTTAATAGTCATGGGTTGATTTATTTTATGGTTGTTTATCAGAGTTTTATTCCGGGACGTATGATGTAGAATTTAAGTAATTTCTGTATGAACTGGTATTTACATCCAATTTTCTAAGCTGAAAGTTGTTTTTGTAGGGTTGGAAAAGTATTAACAGTAGATTTGCACAGAGTGAGTAGGAGTCGGATTTTTTTGCATAATCATTCCATGAAAATGAAATTTGTTTTTTACAGTATGTAGCAAAATTTTAGATAATGCTTGACTTGAAATCTCATGTCAGTTAGTGTATTTTAATCACATATATATATAGTAATAACAATACACAGGTTTATATGACGCATGTGTGTAAAAATTGTACCCATGCTTGTTTTTATGCCAATGGCAAAATAAAATAGGTGAATCGAAAGAAGCGGAACGTAACGAGGAGAGGAAGTAAACATAGTGTTTTTTTGCAAACAAGTTTAATTACTTGCAGCGGAGAATCTTAAAGGATGTTTAGTTTAGAATCCCAGAGCATGCGTTCAGAATGTACACATTAGAGACACGAGCTTAACAGACTGTGCTTTTAAACGTTCAAAGGAGTTTGCAAGAAGGATAAAATCATAAAACTGACTCATCCACTCATCCGTTGTAAGAAGTATTACGTCAATTGGCTACTTTTGTTTTTATCTATATATAATAGTCTGGCTGCTACTGCTCTTATTTAATTGACTTCAGGCTCAGTAAGCGTGCATTCATCCCATTAATTATTCTAAATTCATTACAGTGTCATTAACATAATTTTGTAAAAAGATGTTGGAATTAGAAGATTGATGAATGGCGTAAGAAAAAATGATGATGTTGTTTTGTTGAGGAGATGAGAATAAATTTTCAGATTGATTGTCTGCGTGCATGGACAGTGTCACGTCCTATTCCTATCCTAACTACTGGCGAAACAATGATGTTTGATGGGCTGACTTATAAGTTAGGAGAATCATAATATGCCATGCTTGTCTTGTGTGCAACAATTGTATTCGTAGACTCGTATTAACCAGCATGAAAATATAAAATTTAAACAAGTTGGTGTATTGACGGACGAGACAATCGTTTTCTATCTCTTTTAAATTTTTACTGCGTGATGCACGACACATGACATGCCAGTTCTACTGCAACAACCACGAATATATAATATATTTAACAATAAAAATAATAATTGGCAGAATACACAGAAATGTAAAAACCGAATATATCTTCATTATCAATAAGAAACGATTTTTTTTTAATTCACAGAAAACTGTGTTTGTTTTGTTGTTTGAATCGCATTTAACTTTAACACATTTCATGATACTCTTTTTTACATCTTCACAATAGATTTGCGTTGGAACCAAGTTGCTTTTGGAGTTTGTTCTTGGTGATGTACAAAAGTTGGCTCCTGGTATTTGAAAACGTCATAACTATATAATAGTTAAATTGTCCTTTCCACAAAAAAACTCTGAGAATAGATCTGTATCACTTGTACCTTTTGATTTTTACGACGATACAACCACTTGCATAAGTACATACATAGTGCGATTCAAAGATTTTTGCTTTATCTGGGTAACCGATAAGCTATCTTATTTACGTGATTGTAATATTTACAAATTTCATACTTAATGCAAGAGGTGTAGCTGCATTAACTTTCCAAATTACATTGTTTTTGAGTTAGTCATAATTGCTGGTAAAACCTGGAATTGGAATCTATATGTTTTTTTACTTCGTATAAACACTCCGTTCTTCTCAGTAACAATTCCAAACTATGTCATACATGTCACAGCCTGTCGCAAATTTACAAATTATATACTTGATGCTTAACTATTCCAAATAATACATGCAACCACGTCACTTGCACTTTACCACGGATTTTATTTATTTTTTAGGATATCTGTGTTTAATTTGTGCATTGTAAACCCTAAGCACTTGATATTTTATGCATTAAAAAGTAGTTTGTAAATAGAACCAAATTTTAAACATGTATGATTTGTATACAATATAACAAAAAGAGAACCAAGAGAAAGAGAAAAAGACTTAAAAATCGTCGACTAATAAACCCAATAAACCATAACCTAAAAGTGATAAGGCGACATAGAGATGAAGACCAATTTCATATGCACCATTTGTGGTATTTGAGCAATTCCGTGCATATTATGATGCAGTTAGAATTATATGCAGAATAAACATTTAATGCTATTCAGATCAACAACGTCAACAACATCATTGGTAAAACGGTGCGCACGTTTATTTGTAAAAGTCACATGGCTTAATCACCTATATTATGTTAGTCTGCTAAAAACCTTTTTTATTGTTTATTTACACACCTGCGTCTGACGACAATGAACTATAATATAAATATATAAGCATGGCCCATGGGATGTACAGATAATTATTAAAAACTGACGCAAACTAATAATCTTTCAATTTAACTGCTTATTGGATTTGTAAGAAGTAAATTATTCAGCATATTGCAACACGACAACTTAATAAGAAAATGGAGATAATAGATCAGCGATTACTGTCAGTTGACGATTTCACCTGAGCATGCATATTTTACAAGCAAGCATATAGATTACCGAAACAGAGCAGAAAGCTGTAGATATCGTTAAATCCATTATAAGTATGCAAGTGATGAAAGAGTGACAACATGAATATCTAGTATAAATTATGTATGAGGTGAATGGTGGATGGTGAGTGAATTATTTATGCTTGCCTTTACCGCAACAACGTCCACATTTTAAAATATTTAGAGCGTCAGTATGCATATTTTAACAGATTTTCGTCTTGTTTTGACACTAAATTGCTTTCTCCCTGCATGTTGCATTGTGGTATTGTCAGAGAGGCATAAAAACAAAATCAAACAGCTCATTAGTTTTCACAACGGAACATTCAATTCTAGAAAGGTGACATGAACAGAGCATAACGTAAATGTATATACATAAACACACTCCAACTTTATGAGGTAGATGGGCAGACAATTCTCAATATAAATCAAGAACGTAAAAATATCAACGCAACGAAATAATTAAGAATGTACAGTTTAGTATTTGAAAAACTTTCCGTATTTACGATTTCCGATATTTCGTTTGCATTTGTGACGAGAGAGGAAGAAGACAATAAAACACGAATCCGTTCGTCGTTCACAGATACACCGTTATTGATTATTGAAATACCAACTTTTAAAGGCGATTATAGGCCGGATCTCATAAGAGAAGCATATTTCTATTTACATCTATACATGTTTAGTGAAAACAAATAGGTAATAAATGTTTTACCAAAGATATGACTTTCGGACCTTCCACTCCTCAGAAAAAAGGTATATGTGTGAATCTTGGTTGGCCTCTCTTTGAATATATACTTATCTGTGCATTATCAAATGCTATATGTAATAAAAAAATTCTTGGATCGTATTTTCAATTTTTGTTTACGCAGGGTTGAAGAGCATCAAAAGTTAAGTCTAAAAAGTATACTTTAAGGTCCGGTTGCAATTCAAAGTTTTACGGTATGATGCTCCAAAATCCAAAAAACACCGTTTTTCAGGCTTTTTCCAAAGCCGATGGGGCTTACATGTTTAGAGGTAGAGAGCTGAAAATCGGTCCACATATGCTTATTAAACCTTTCTAGGGGCATCGTTTTGAATTTTGTCAAAATAAAAATTTTAACGCGAATTATTCATAAAAGATTGGAAATCAGCTATTTTTGACACTATAAAACATTCTTAGGAAGTCGGCATAATTAGCTAGGTTTTCCGATCTTTCATGAATAATTCGCGTAAAAAATTTTATTTTGACAAAATTCAAAAAGATGCCCCTAGAGTGGTTTAATTAGCAGATGTGGACCGATTTTCAGCTCTCTACCTCAAAACGTGTAAGCCCCAGCGGCTTTGGAAAAAGCCAGAAAAACGGTGTTTTTTGGACTTTGGAGCATCATACCGTAAAACTTTGAATTGCAACCGGACCTTAAAGTATACTTTTTAGACGTAGCTTTTGATGCTCTTCAATCCTACATAAACAAAAATTGAAAATTCGATGCAAGAATTTTTTCGTTACATATAGCATTTGATAATGCACCTATGCAAGTAACTATGTGAGGCGGGGATAATATGCCGTGCCGAGTGAAATATCACTCAGGGGCCAAAACTGATGGTTTTTTAATGATCATGTCCACCTAATCAGCTATTCCCCAAATAATTTATGACAGTTTTGCCAAAGAGATTCATGCACATAATTGGCAACATGCTTCTTTTCTTTTGGAGTATTATCAGCGTAAAACTTGCCCCGTCATCTTTGTGTGCCTTTGCATAAGAGTATGTGTTGAAATATACAACTGGATTGCCATATTTAAATACATTTTAACTTTGGCATGTTTTGGTGTTACAATTTATAATTACGTTGAGTTCTTTAAGCTTACATTTTGAAACTCCAAATACATTTTTTCAGTTTTTAAATGTTTTGCACCCACACTTCCGCGTTTTTTTATTTGGTATTCATTGAAAAAAGTAACACTGTAAGTAAAAAATATAAAATGGACTAAAAATTCGAAGACTATGATGATGACGTATTTATGCATTACAAAAAAACCTTATCATCAAATTTCATCATCATCTTCATATTTATATCTTCAGCCTATTCTAAATTTTCTACTTACAGCACTGCCTAACTGTCGTTCTGAGTGCTAGAGTGAGAAAGAGCTTATGTTTCTCTAAAATTTATGTTTTCGTGGAAAATTCGAACTAAAAATTTCATTATTTCTTGACAAACATAAAATAATAGTTAAATCAATATTTGATAAAAAACCTATACTTTGTACGTTCTATACTTTGAAAAACCATTATTAGCTAATTTCTGCTTTTCCATCCCCATTTTCTTAAAATAATCGTTTACCAACAAAATATTATTGTGCACCGGTAATAATGCAGCCAAAAGATTTAAAAAATATATATTACAACCTTCTTTTGCTTTTAAAATGGCAACTAAAAGCTTCATTGAGAAAACTTTATCATTTTCATTTAATTCCTACTTTCAAAACTTTGTTCATTGAAACCGAGTCTTTTTGTAATATTTCTTTCGTCATGATTACGTTTTCTACTGCTTCACTTGAATTGCGTTATTGGCAACTTAATACGATATAATTTTCCAATAATACATTTTATCAGGATATTCATTTTTCAAATTGACTTTTGAATCTGAAAAATTTCAGTTTCTGATATCAGTATCCAATCTTTGATGTATACTTTACTAAATTTATACTAATCTTAAATGTATTCTTATATAATATAAAAAAAAGTTAATAGATAACTTAAACAAATCCAAGAATACGTTACCACGTTTTGTGAAACCATGAAATCCTCTCTTTTGTGATTATTTTGTGGCTGAAAAAAAATAAATGGATTTATAAAATTTTGCGAAATTATACATCTTTAAAGGACGTTCATTTACCACAAATATTTCAATTGACTTAATTCTATTTAAAAATGTACCTGATGATTTGCATATAATCCATATTTACAATACTGGTCGTATATAATCGTCCAAAGTTTAACGCCAATCATGTCTCTTGTCAATCCTTCCCTTTCTCATTTTTTCGTTAGTTTATTACTACTCACTCCCATTTTATTGCATGTGGTGGCGGTGGTATTGCACTCTTGTCATTTCTTCAATTTTATTTCAGGTCTACAAAAGTAGCAAATAAAATTAATATTCATGTCAACTTTTCGCTATGTACTTTCAGATTTAATTATTTTATCACAAATAAATTTAAATTAATTTTATAATCTTACATTTTCTGTTGTCCAAATTTGCTTCTTTACTCCAATTTTTAGCGAGAAAGTAATATTGAGTGTAGTTTGCTTGACGCCAAGTAACAAAATCTAAAAACATAATTTCCACGTTCATTTTGGTAGTTAGCATCCGTACAAAATTTAAACGTGTATATACAAAATAACTAACGAGGAAGAATATAACCTTGTCCTGCTCTAAATGAGCTCTTATTAACATCAGTTGTAGTGCAAATGAATGGCATTCGACATGCCAAGTTACAGCTCGCAATGGTCACTTCCGTTGTCATGGTGACGAAAATAAATTTTCAGGGGTCACATTTGGACTTTTCGTAAAGCTAAATAACATGGGGAAATTTCGGGTACAACGTGGTCCCCCCTTTGCTATTTTTCAAAAATTCTCAAAAGTCGTCAGGCACTCACAATTATTGCAGATCGTCACAGTATGGCACATAATGACCAAAATCGGTCAGAACTGACAGAATTCACCAAAATCAGTCAGAACTGACAGAATTCACCAAAATCAGTCAGAAATGACAGAAATGATCAAACTCATCCAGAAATGACCAAAATCAGTCAGAAATGACAAAAATGACCAAAATGAGTCAGAAATGACAGAATTGACCAAAGTCGGTCAAAAATGCCAGAAATGATAAAATTGGGTCAGAAACGACTAAAACTGGTAAGAATTGGCTGAAATCATCAAATTTGGTCAGAAATGAAAGAAATGACCAAAATTTGTCAGAATTGACCAAAATCAGTCAGAAATGACAGAAATGACCAAAATCAGTCAGAAATGACCAAAATCAGCCAGAAATGACAAAAATTACCAAAATCAGTCAGAAATGACAGAATTTACCAAAATCAGTCA
>JAQFYG010003639.1:0-12243 GCA_034694325.1 Entomobrya corticalis | reverse complement strand
TCTTTGGTCTGACAAAGATCAAGATAAGAGGATTATCGTTGGTCGGCAGAAGTTCAGGCGCTAATATACACATATTCAAAAGTTGGTGCCAGAAGTATAATGGCATGCCAAAATTTGATGCCAATTTCAAAGTCCAATCTGTGGCACATGAATTCAATAACATTCCCTCTATTGTATTGGTATCTTTGCGTTTGGCAAATATGATGGTTGATGAGGAAAAGTGCAAGTAAAAGTTATACGCCGGTAGAAACAACGTGGTACGGTTCGATGGTTCTCCATCAGGAAAGGTACGAGCAAGCCTGACATCAGTGATCATAAATACCACACAATATAATTCAAATAATATAAGCATTTGAACCAATTCTTTAAAACTCTTTTGGAAAATAAAACAGAACATTGCTAACAAAAACTATCTCTTTATCCAGCTTTAATGGGTAGCATTTCATTTCACTCTATATGAAACTAACTTTATATGAAAATCAAAAAGTAAAATAACTCAACTCATTTGACAAACATAATTTACTTTTGCAGTAGCTCTTCCGAAAAAAAGGTAATTTTCACAAAAATAAATGATTTTTTGCCACGCCTCTAAAGAGAAAATGTTTCAAACTTCTAATAATTATTTGAAACACATAGCTTTACGCTTCTTATTAACCAAACAGTAGCGTCCTTAAATGCAGACTATCGTAATTTCTAATATAAAATTGTAATTACTGTACAATATGTGTTGGCAACAATGCAATGAAAGTTATGATTATAATGTTCAGAGTCAATGTCGAGACTCATTTCATCCTTTCGTTTCGTGGCGCGCTAACCATCTGCTATAAATACAGATACCTACGCAGTATGAAATAACCAATATTTTCAAGGACTCCCTCTACATAAAATTATTATTTTGGGCACGAAACCCAGTGTGATCAACGTAACTGAATAATATACAGATTTTCAGGGCTTAAACTTGGATATTTATTTAATTTTTGAAGCTTGTTCCGTTCCCTTAGGTGTCCAGACGCTTGTAAATTTTCATCTTATATTTGTGATTTTGGAAAGGTAAAAAACCGGTAGATGCCTTGGCCTTAGGACTTTGCAGCGGGGAATCGTGCCGTATTATTCATCACGTTTAAGTACCCTTCCTTATTCGTAATGATCTCTGCAGAGGATCTATCCCTGCGGACTCATCTTATTTATTCTCTCAGGTAAAATGGATCATTTTGGTTCATTACACTTTTAAAAGATGTAAGATATCTCGAAGAAAAAGATTCAAGAGTACACAGACTGTTACGATGACAAATGGTGGATTTGTTCATTGTTCATAAAATTTCTTCATCTTTCTAGCATGTGTTCATTGTGACTTGAAATTGAGGTTCAATAGGGACAATAGGGCAATAAAGGTAGCACATTACCTTTCTGACTACGCCTGGATGACTATGAGATGATGAGACTTGACTTGGGTAAACAAAGTCCGGAGACTTTATAAAGATTAAAGGTAAATTGTAACAATGCTTCCTCCGCCCTTCTGTAAAAATTACAATTACCAATGAGTGGATACAAAATGCGTCGTTGTCCTGATTATTATTCTGTGTTTGATGAGGCAACTCCACTTATGCGTATAGCTAATGTTTTATATTAAAGGGATCTTCAATTATATGCGAAATAACGTGCTTGAAGGATTGTAAGAACTGCTGTAAAATACAACTAGAACGACGACAGCGATGATATTTTTCAATGATTTCGATTCAGTATGAACTAATGAAAACATAATACTCGGCAGGACAGTGTGAACTTTGCTGATATTTTCAGTAATTTTATGAAATAATATAAATTTGAGCTCAATTAAAGGTCATTAATTTAGTGAATATCTTTCAATTCTAAATTAATATTATAAAAAATTTGGAGTAAGAGTAGAACAATCATTTACAAATCTACTGGGTTTTATTTAGAACACCCGACTACAGTAACACGCCTTAACTTATCTTTTAAATGATGACAGTATAGTTTCCGATAAAAATAATATTTGTAGGCGCTTAACTTTGCCAAATAATGGCTTTATAAATTTATAATTTTTATTATCATTATTCTTTCAAATCGTAAAATATCTCCCAGAATGTTAGATGCTAATCAAAATATAAATATTGCTGTTAAGTAATATTGTCTGTCAATTATCAAATATTCAGTAAATAGGGCAAAAAGAACAAATTATATGCAAGACTTATTGCTGATTACTGATTTATTACTTTTCTTACATGTTTTCTCATTCCAAAATAATAAATATAAACAAAAAAAGAATCTTATATCCTATCTTCGCTGGTCATTTTTTCTCATAATAATTGCTCGATTCACGTATTTGGAAAGGTACTTCGAAAATAACTTATTCAGATAGTAAAAGAACTACTGTGTACTCTGGTACAGCTACAGCCCAAAGTAAAACGTGAATGTATTTTGGCTTTATAGTTTTACTAAAAGAGGGGATCTGAGAGATGCGCTATTTCAGGGAGCAGATGAATAAGGTCTAAAGGTATAACAGTGTTTTTCTACATTACTTCTTAGTTTTCTTTGAGCCGTCGGTCTCCACAGACCACTGACAATGTCTCTCTAAAAGTAAGACTTTTGACGGTAGTGTGGTTGGGGCAGTGTGATTATTGTAAAATTGCTCGGCAGAGTCCTATTTAAATCTGAATGTTATTTCAAGTTTTCCAGTTTAGACGGTTTGGATCTATATCAAGAGATTTCGGATATTAAAGATATTCTGCTGTGAGAACAATAATTCCAAAAGGTCCAAACTAAGCTGCAAAAATGGCTTTGAAATTAATCGTAGTTTTATTGTTTGTCTGTTTGTGTGCAAAATGGAGTAAGTGTGTGAGTGTGGAAATCCCGGTAAAACGAAATGATCCGAAGATGGCAATTGCAATAGTGTTGGGAGCAGGTGAAAATCTTGAAAACATTGAATCATTGGCTGCTTCAAAAGTTCTGATGGATCACACATCTGCTCATCAAATACCATCAGTTCAAATGCCATTGCTCAAAGTTAATCATTCAGTCTTCCAAACTTTACTCCCATCAAATGCAGAAAATAAAGAGTACGATGTAACAACATTATCGTTAGTTAAAAAGCTCAATAAAAACCAAGATGCAGCGAAAAACTTGAGATCACCATTGGATGTGCCTCGTTGCAGAGCAGCATGTCTTATAAAGGTTTGTGTGATTTTATGACAAAATATTACATTGGAGCATTGAACTAGCCATTTACTTTTCTAATAATGAAATAAGCTCGTAGTGAAAATTGTAATACATTTAAATATTGATAATTTTGATAGTTACCAATTTTGCAAAAACGCGCGTGTATTACGCGCCGATTAAAAAATAAGAGTTAAATATGAAGTTGGAGCAACTCGAAAATGTACTACCCGACAGAATCTCTGTGTTGAGTGATAAGTCTTACTTCAAATTCAACGAAATTCATAACATTATCAAGACGAAAAACGTAAAATACCAATAATCTCATCACACTTTGCATGAAAGTTTGCAATGTCGTGAACATTTCTATTGAAAAATTCATAAAATACTGAAAAGTATATAAAGTTATACCGGAAATACGCATACACAAATTTTTAATCTTCCAGACAATATCACGAACGCTTATGAATTTTCACCTCAAGAGATTCCATTTCTGTTTTGAGCAAACAATTTAACAATAGAAAGTAGAATTGACAGGGACCCAATGACAATGAGCCTAAGAGAAATATGATGCTGCAACTTTCACTTGTTATTGCGATGGAAAAGGTGTTTACATGAGTTGCAGCAGATGTCTAGAATTCATATTTGTAGAATTTTATATTTCATGTCAAGGAAACGGATGCATGTTATTGGGTAGAATACATTCTTATGGGATCGGTATCTTCTGTCGCCGTTTCTGGACAAAATATGAAAACAAGCTAACAATGTGGCATTATTTGCACCCAAACTTAGATTTTCTTTCAAAGTATGAATATTCACGTATTCACGACTTTTCATGAAATAGCCTTAGTTGTCTTTTATTGTTTTGGGGAAAATAGT
The DNA here is from genome assembly GCA_034694325.1 of Entomobrya corticalis. Taxonomy (NCBI): domain Eukaryota; kingdom Metazoa; phylum Arthropoda; class Collembola; order Entomobryomorpha; family Entomobryidae; genus Entomobrya; species Entomobrya corticalis. The sequence continues at coordinate 8,190 of JAQFYG010003639.1, read as the reverse complement.
ATTGAAATATTGGTCTCTACTGAGTGAGAAAAGTGAAATAAAAGGATATGAAAACCAATGGCTTAGCTTGTGGGATAGTGTTAACTATATAAGCAATGAAATGGAATAAAATAAGATAATATTTAAAATGTCTTTATCTGATCTTACTATTGTTGTAGCCTTTTTAAAATGTAAATTTTAAGCCTGATTCCTTCAAATTTATGACCATGTTTCATAATTATAAAAGTATAAAACCGAAGAGACCATTGTAAAAATATATGGTAGTTGGAATACAAGCACCAAAATGTGTAAAATATTGGATAGCACTTTAATAAAAATAGAAGCAGCTTAACGCCTTTTTGCAATTTCATGTAATTTTTTTATGTAACCCATCTCCTAGATCAAATGAATAGAAATTTGTTTGAGGAATAAATTAAATAAACAAGAGATAACTGCACTTTCTAGTTGTTATGTGAAGCAGGATGTAATTATCTCAATAATTTTTCATATTTTTTTCAGTTTACCATATATACTCATTCCAACTTAGAAAATGAGAATCAGGCTGAAAATATAAAGGGATCAATAGGAAGGGTGGGGACTTTTACTATCCCGATAAAATTCTCAACTGGTTGTCCTGCCTTGACTAAATGCCGATCGGTATGACACACGTTTCATTTTACAACTTAAACACAACAAATACTATGTTGACTTGCCTTTCCCCTTTGAATCACATTTTTCTGATGAATTTTGCGATTTTTTAATCCTTAGTGCCGGAAAAGTTGCAAAAATATCAAGCCAACATATTATTATATAGGACAAGACGAAACTTCAACAGTATTAGCCACCGAAGCGACAAAACAAAAAAATGATGGTAATAGTGGTGAGGACGTAAAAAGAGTTATCGATGACAGTGAAAGTGAAAAGCAACATGAAAAAATCAACCCATTAAATTTACGGCTTAAGTCGTTAACACATCAAAAGTTGCTTGTTATCGCTGAGCTAAAATGGAACGAAATTGGAGACAATCCAAAACAAGAATACCAAGTTACTTGGGAACTGATTGGAGGAGGACTAAAAGGTCATCTTGTCACTGACTCGACATCTGTCACACTCAGTCTGTGGCCAGATACCACCTACACGATTAGGGTGGAGACATTTCAGCAGAAGTCACCAGATTTGGATGGGAAACAGCTCAAATCAATTGACGGCAGAGATCCTCCAGCTTCTTCGAAAAGTTTGCAGTTGACTGTGGATACAAGTGAGATTTCTTTGAAGAAAGATGAACTTTTGAATGAGGAAGAATATGGTAAAGATGAAATTGTTTCTGAAGAAGACGAACAAGACACGGAAAAAGATGAGTTGTTGGGCCGAAAATCATTTAGAGAAGTTTTAGGCGTTTTATTTGCATCTTTATTGCTGGTGTTTGTTATTTTTATTGTGATTTTATTTGTTTTGATCAAATTGAGATCTTTGTTTACTTCAAAAAATGAGAATAGTGAAGTTGAGGAAGATGAAGAAAGTGAATGTTTTTATAATTTCTTTACTAGGAAAAGAAGAGATACAAGAATTCTTGCTTGTCGAGACAATATAAACTCTGATGTCTTCATCGTCAATTTTTTCTATGCAACCGTCATTTATATTTAACGAAAATAACAGTCGATATGTAATCAATAAGAATGTAAGTGACAGTTCAGATTGGCCAGTATCAGAATCCGTGGAAGCTCAACAGCGAATTTCAGGTAATAATTGGGCTTTAATAATGATTGCGTGTTTTTATAAGAAACGAATATTTTGTATTCCGGTGACTTATTTTAACATATAGTTAAATGCCCGTTAAAAAATTTCACGGACATTTATAACAAGATAGATTCTTACCGAAACTCGTATTTTAGTACTAGTTTTAGTGAAGCAAAAAATGTTCCGTTTTTCGATTTAAAAATGAAGACTTCCATTTTAGTTGGTTTGTTCAATATTGACTTGACTTTCCTTCAAGCTGTCAATTGAACTATTTTTTTGACCTGCTACTAATGGCAGCCCTGAATCAATGCAGAAATATTAATAGCCGTTCAACTGCATAAGTTATAGCTACCAGAAAGCAATGTTTTAATTGAATATTACTACTTTATTTTATTGGTTTTAAACTTTGTTTAAATTTTGCATATTTTTACAGATCCACAACAAAGAGTTTATCCTGAATATCCCCCAGTTTACAGAGTCCCGGATAGTTTTGTCATTCTGTGATCAACTTATCGTCAACATCATCTGATAGAAAAATCGCTCCACAAAATTATATGTTCTTGTAATACTTTAGCATTGTAATTGAAGGTAGTGCAGATTATTCCTCAGCGTTAAATTCACTACTGATTCAAAACCAAAAAAATTATAACGTTTTGGACATCCTTGTATCAATTTTAATAATTTTGTGAAGGACAATGTTTGAATCGCATTATATTTTCGTTACTAAGAAGACTGATAAAATAACTCTCTTCAGTTGGGTCATAGGCGCAAAATGATGTAAAAGGAGAGTTTTGTAAAATTTATCCTGTAAATAAATGCTGTTAAATACCGCATTAAAGATATTAAAGAAAATAAAACTATAAACTAATTTCATCATTCTTTTCACAGTCAATAAAATATATTTTTAAAACTTTCATTGATATATATTTCTTACCTGACGACAAGAGTACGTTGTAAAGACAAAACTAAAATCCGCCTGTCGATGCGAAGATGATGGCGCAGCTAAGGGGAGAAAATAGCAAAATTGTTGTGCTGATGCGCACTTTTCTCAACCAGATGGAATTCGGAAATTGTGATTTTAGATTTAGATTTCTTGTCAAATTTCAAATATTTTATGAGCACCTCAAAGGTAGCTTACAGCATACTTTCTAGGACAAGTACAAAAGGTACAAACCTGAGAATGAATGAATAATGAAGAACTAGAACGTCGCCACATGTATACAACTATTTTATCATATGGAGTCGTGCTACAAGGTAGGTTCTAGTTTGCCGTCAGTTTACTTAAGATTAAAATACTTTAAACAACAATCTTCTTTTAATGCCATTATGTATTCGATTAGTGTTCGCAACTCCTTGTTAGTGCAAAAAACTACAAATTAAAATTATAGAAGTACATAAATTTCAAGTCTTGAAATCTTTTATCTTTATCATTTAAAACTTTAATTAGAACGATCTAATTTTCTTTTGGAAAATATCAAAATGCAAACTAAAATAAAATCCTTGAAAATAAACTCTTTATTAACAACTTGACTAAACTAAGTTCTTAAATATAAAATTAATATAGTTTTTAACTTAATAAAAGTTATAAAAAAGTAATTCACAAAAATTGAAGATTTTGTCAGAGAAAGAAACAATTGATCTTAATCAATACATCGTTTTATTTTTTCCTTTAAAATTTAGTTGGATTTTCACACATGAGTTTTTTGTTTTAAACGTAATATGCAGTAATTAAAAACGATCAAACTTGAACTTTTTAGGGATGAGAGACCAGACAAAGAGTAAACATGCAAAAAACCAAAAACACAACAGTCAAGTCAAGTAAAATTGCTTGCCTTGACTATCAACAGGAACTCAACATTAAATAAAATACCAATTCGTCAACAAACGAAGAATATAATTTGGGGATGTTACCAAATGTCGCGTTTTTATAATCGCAGCATTCTCAGTTGTGATGTCTGTCATTTCAAGTCTATTTACATACTCAGAGTCGTAACTGAAAGAGTTGTGTTAGAGCTTAACGCCATGCATGTATTGAAGTACCACAAGGATGATCCGTTTGAAGAGAAGATGATTGGAAGTGACTACTGAACGGAATTAGAAATTCGAAATAAATTAGTCAAATCATTGAGTAAAATGAATATTACTATAAACAACATCACCGGTAGATTATATTTAAACCAAAATGTAATCATGCAATATAAAAAACAACCATGCCAATTTTAAACTAAAAAGTAAAGAATCTATTTTATTTTTTTATTGTTACATAAAAACTTACTTTCAGGTTACCTGACTTTATATTAAACTAGTTAAGCATATGTTCAGAAGCAACAGCATTACAATTTGCTTACTACATCATAAAGAAAATCAGTTGCTTGGTCACCAGGATTCATCGCAGATTTTCCAATAGAGTAAGGTCCTTACACAACAAAGATTAATGGCCTTCTTGCAACTCCTCTCCAAACAAAATCCTCGGACCAACATGTAATTACAGTTAATAAGAACACTCTAAATGCTACGTTGCTCCATAAAGTGTCTTTAACCATACACCAAACAAAGCAGGATGTACATTAAAGCAATTGGTTCCTATCTGTAATTTTACGGAAATGTTCTTTTTATTTTGATGCTCTTCGGAAGAATTTTTTGTAAATTTGGGTTTTCTCCCACCTCATCCTTTTGGATACAAAAATAACAGATTGAGATCGAAAGCCTTAAAACATTACTCTCCTATCTTTTCTGATGATGATCATTCAAAGTTCAATAGCATTATTGTTTAAGCATGCTTACCCATAACCAAAGGAAACCAATTAGTTTCCATTGTGTTCATAATAACCAACTGCAAAACTTGGACGAAGATTATACTTATGATTATACTGATCAGTCTCAAGGTCATGGTTCTTTGGTGGTTCATTTTGCTACCGACCAACCTACCTACTTTGCTTTATCATCTCATCTTGATAGCACGCTACACACCTGCTCTGAAGATAGATCATTGGAAACTTTTTTTCAAGGACTCCATCGAAATGAAATATTACGATGGGCAGGAAGCCTGGTGTGATCAACAGATCTGTATGATGTACAGTTTGGCTGCTTGCTTCTAAATCTTCTCTTCTGGCTTTCATTTATGAGATGGCTTGTGCCTTTTGAACTGTGATTCAAAAAGGTAGGGTAAAATGGTTAATTACTTGGGAGCTTTACGGTGGGGCATCGTGATCTTCATGCTCATCTTTGAAAAGTTTCTTGTGGAATCATCCTTTCATTCTTCTCTGGAGTTAAACAGTTCTTTCTGCTTTGTTGCATTTTCAAATTTGAAAATGGATGAAAGGTAGGGGTCTTTACACAAAATAAAAAGATGCAACCAGACACAAGCTGATTTGATGACAAAAAGGTAAATTTGTGCATTGGGTTTGCTTACAAGCAGTCTAGCATAATGTGATCTTCGTGGGTTGAAGTTGAGGTACAAAGGAGACAATAAAACAATTAAAGTAACGCATTTTTTATTCGACTGCACATCAACGAATATGGGATATAACGGCACTACAATCTGGTAAATAAAAAGAAGAAAGGGAAATTTCAAGTAAAAACACAAATTGCATTGTCATCGTTTCCATCTTTAGCTTGTAGCATTAGCATAGTACAAATTAGTGAATATTATGCAATAGACGCAAGTACCAGATTGAAAAATGTATGGTACAAAAATATCAATTATTCTCTTTTTTGCAAAACTTTTAATTCTTATAAATGTGAACAGATGAGAAATACCATTAGAAATTGAAGAATTACGTGATAAATACTTTTTCACGGTTCTATCCTATGAAGCTATCTAAACATGACACACTTTTACTTTGATACATTAGATTTAAACGCGTGTTATCACGTGTTTTGTTATGCTTATTCACCGGATAACCAGTTGATTGTGTACCGTGGTAGTAATATGAAGATATTTATGTATTGATTTTTTCTTGGGATACCTTAAATTTAGTTTTATGTCTTTTGTTGAAAGCCAATGTAAAAGTATTCTGAGATAAAAGTATCTAAGTATGCACCAATTAACGAATAAAAGTAGTAATCCGAAACAACATTTCCAGATAAAAGGATTTTTAGATTGAGTATAAGTTCAAAGAAGATTTCACTTTGATAGTAAAAAACCAAGTGATTGGTAAAAAATAGCATCTCATTTATGGCTAACTCTTTTATATTTTTACTTTGATTCTCTGGAAAAATATTATTTCCTGTCTCCGTAATTGATATGCTTTAAGTGTTAAGTCATATTTTTATGGCCTAGTTTTTAAAAGCTCATTTTCTACAGAATATTTTAAAGATAAAAGGTGAAAAGTGGGGAACTGTGATGAAAATTTGTGTTAAAAAATCAGCCACTCACTTATCTACATCCGCTCTACTGTGCTAGTTCTACAGGGTAAAGCTTCAATAATTTTATAACACAGCAAACATGTGTTTACTATGAATGGTTGTTATAAATTTAAAACTGTTATTTTAAGATAAAATAACGTACTTAATTGAAACCTATAATTATGAAGCAGAAAAGATTAAATTAGTTTTTTATTAGAACGGAAATACACAAAAAGTATACTTTGGAGGATTTTTTTTGAATAAATAGAAGCAGGGAAGACATTAAATTTTGGTGTCGTATTTAACTGCCGTCGTTTTTATTTGATGATGGAAAGAGTTTTGAGAAGGTATGTGAGTATTCTGAAAATGGTTGGATATAGAATGCTAAATTCAATTAATAATTATGCAGAAACCTCCATGCCGAGACTCTTCTGCATAATTTGTTAAAAACTAAATCTAATCTTTTGAAAATGGAGTATTTACATAGTGCAATATAATTAAATCCAAAACTTAATATTAAAAGCTGCTCTAGAATCTATTTTTCAATCAGTTTTTTTCATTCAATCCGGTCAAAACGTTAATCTGTAAATCAGAAAGTATGTAAAATGCCAAAACTGAAGACAAAATGTCGTCTATAAAATAAAGTGATACGTATCTTATGTATACTTTGAAAACAGCATGCATTCTAACTTCAAAAATAATTCATAAAAGTGAAACTGTCACTAAATGTCACTTTTAATCTCACCTTTTCATCGATCCAAAAACCGCAAAAGAAAAGCGAATAAAGACAGCTTGTTAATCTTGTTGGCTAGCTGATTACCGCACTCACTATCCCAAATACTTTTCAAGATTAGCCATTTTAGTATGGGGCATGGGCAGTGTCGCATCATTCTACTTTCTCTTTGATCTCACCGCAACAGATCATAATTCTACATTAAAAGTTTGCTAAGTACGTATCTGTCTTGTTTGAGTAATGTACAACGATAATGATATTATGATACCCTTTTCGGCAGATTAAAATTGCGGATAATTTTCTGCATAATTTTGAGAAACTTGTGAATTTGTTGAGGTTTTGGTTTTTGAGAGCAATTCACTTATATTATTTGTCATTTTGTACAAAAGAAATAAATGCTTGTTTATATGCCTTTATTTAAGGTACTTGTTATAGTTTCGCGTCGGAAAATTATATATACTCCCTGGGTTAGATGCCTTCAGCAAACAAATCCAGGTGTTTTAGTTGTGATATGTGAAATCTAAACAATATTGAAAGACAGTCATGGACAATAGTTAAATATTACATTCTTTTTACCTTTTTTACGTTTTACTTTAAAGCATTTAATAAAGAAGGTACCATGTGAGCCTTTTAAGAGAAGTACCTGTGATGACACAATATAACGTTTTTATGATTATATTTCCAGCATAAACTTATCTCCTAAAGTGTTCCCCAGATGTTGGAGGAATATGACAATGATGACTCGTGATAGTGACTAGTCAACTTAGAAATTAAAGGTAATAAAACGCAAACATCTATCTTTCATTTCGGCATTTTTATGTTATTCCGAAAATGCATTAAAAAGTAAAACGTAGACAACACCAATAAAAACGATGAGAAATGCTGCTCTTTTTTATTTTAGGTACGGTCATGTCATATACTTTACTCCCAAATGAGAGGACTCTCAAATAGATACTTTCATTTATTAGTTCATAAACTTTTATGAATCGAAACTTGTCCCTTTTACTTGCTTGTTGCATTACTTGCCTTTTTAATTAAACCAGGTAAACAATACGTAATGTCACGAAATCCACAAAATTATCTCTAAACATAGATCAGATAATATTAGCCAAGGTTCGAATTATCAGAACTTGGCTGTTTCTTTTAGACACAGAAGGTGTTAAGAAGGAATTTTGGGTACAAACGGGTTTATTCCCGCCTCAACCTTCTAGGAACAAAACACAGATTGAGAATCTTAAAAAATACTGTATTCTATCTGCTGAGTCTGAGGGTAATCATTGAAAAAAGGAGAAGTTATAGCAGTCAAAAGATACCTATATAATAATAATAATAATTTATTGTCCTCAATGGTTCCCACAATTTGTGGAATATTACACCAGCGACATTGTTAAATA
>JAQFYG010003638.1:0-12246 GCA_034694325.1 Entomobrya corticalis | reverse complement strand
CCAATTAGTTTCCCTTTATAATTTTTGGTTGGAGCGGAATTTAATTCATAACTTGTTTATATTCAATGTAGTTTTTTTTGTTTCGTATAATCTGCATTATAATAAATTACCAATTACTATTATAACCACATTAGAAATTACGATAGAATAACTATTTATGTAGCAATTTATAGTTTAATGATAGCATCTATTTTTATCTATATAGCTTTTATAGATTTTGTCAAAACAATTCTCAGTATTTCCGCCCATTTATAAAAGCATTTTCAATTATTTAAATTGGAATAGACTTTAAAGTCGACGAATGGCGTCGGATGTCGGAGTTGACACCATTTTATTCGAAATCCCACAAAATAAATTCATGTAAAAACCCTTCTTCCACTTTTATATATGTTTGTAACCTCCTTCATGGAAGACCTTATCTGTCCGGTATAAAAATCAAAATCAAATGTTGAGTTTTTTCAAGATTTTTAATTTAAATATGCTAAAACCGTCATCATTATGTCGAATATCCAGGAAGATTTGAATACACTGAAATCATGCATCGGGATCGACACGTTTTCCTTTTTCTTTGGATATCTTTTGCTCAATTATTAACATTTAGTTACCTTTCTTGATTCCCATTTTTCTTATCCAACTCAAATTAAAAATTTAAATATAGTTTGGAATTTGGAACTTGAAAGATGACTACTTATAATATTTGGTATAGTTACCATGCAGCCTCTTCTAAATAACCGTCAAACCATCTCTCAAACCGTCGCCACCACAAACACTGAGCTTCTCTCTCTCAAGTCACGTTTCATTTTCGCTTCTGAAGTTTCATCCAAATTGAAACAGGCCAGGCACTTGGAACAACGATAATTGCAGAAGATAACAACTAGGGATTATTATAATGGGTCCACTCAGAACAAAATTATATGAAATAAAATGCAAATGAAATGTAAAGTATAAGAATAAGAGGCACATCCACATTCCACATCATCTTCAAAATATTATTTAGATTTCCAATTGCTTTCCACTTCCACTTTCCTTTCCACTTAAACTTCCACCACATCCGATATCCATTTCATCATCAAACGTTTTGAACTTTTATCCTTCCTCCTCCAATTAATTACTTTACAAAAATATCTCATTCATTAAGAATGTGAAGCTATCTAAATATTTACTTTAAAACCGAAACAATCAAATTTTAACAGTCAATTAACTTTAAAATGAACATGGCTTCATCTTGTCTTTCACTGTTTATTTTTCAAAAAGGTAATCATTTTTAGTAGGAATTGTGGTTGCGATTGTTGTGATGAGTTTTTATATCTTTCTGACAATCAACTTTAGATTTTTAACGGTGCTTGTTTTTAAGTTATTTCGGTAATTTTTATGTATAATATATTATAAGTTAAATATATAGATGTTTTAAATGTATATTTTTTGTATGCACTTTTGTTTCTCAAGGTCAAAAAGGTAGCTAAATTCTTTTGTTGTTTATGTTGAAGAAGAAAAAAAAATGTCAGCAGAAGCTGCGGCGTTATTATTATTAACATTATTATTACTTAAAACAATACAAAAGTATCATCATCATCTTAATCATATTGCATTATTAATTATTAAGATTATCATTATGATTATTTTTATAAATACTAAAACGTAGTACATTATCAAGTATCAAGTTACATTAAATTTAAATAAGAATTACAATAATTAATTATATAGTAAACATATTGTAATGATGGAAAAAAATCAATATTTCCTTAAGAGTCTTCTTTTGTAATTCTGTAAACTATCTCTACGCAGTAGTTATTACAATTAGTTTATATTCGAAACGGGCAGGTGAACATCAACAAGACAGAAAAAAACTTAATTATTGCTTTAAAAAGAAACAATAACGATCCTGTTTACATTGCTGATGCTCCCTGTGTATGTATCTGTATGATTCTCTGAACAATTGATATAACAAATCATATTTTGTAATTGATAATTATAATAATAATAAAGAGTTATTATTTTGTAAAGTGTAAACTGAACTGTAAAAATCTAAGTATTTTAACGACTTGTTTATTTTAGAGGAGAATTTTTCTTCTTCTTTTCTTTTCTTCATTCAAGAAATCCTTGTTGTTGTGGTGGACGGTAATCGCTAGTTAAAAGTTACGAAGATAACCAACCGTGCTTTAAGCAATCTGCAGCTGGTGCTCTTCTCACAGGGTCAAATTGTAGCATGGGTGTAAGGAAATCAGCAAATTCCCGAGCATCCTCCTCAGACCATTCATATTTCTCATAAAGCACGTCAAAAAGACCCCAAGGCTTAAGTTTCGTTATGTGCCGTAACTCTCCTGTAAAATTGAAAAAGCAAACAACAAAATTGAATTTATCACGCTAATAAACATTTTAAGATTGATTTTGAAGCGGAAGTTATAAAATAATGAATTTGAATATGAACGAACGAACCTTTGCGATTGAAGAAGTCTCTTGAATATTTTCCTGAAAAAGCGATGTGTCTGGGGATAGGTCCTAAAAGCTCAATAATGTGCGCTATGTGATCTTCGTCGCGGGAATAGTCGTCACCAGTATGGGGCTCAAAAAGGTAATCGCCCGTTGCGAGTTCGAAAGCCTGTGGAGTGGAAAATTAGTTTCATTTTCAAGTCAATTTCCCCAAATACGCCGTAGGAATGAATGGAAATTGGAATGAATTTGTCAATTTGTTTATTTTCTGCTTACCATGCACGCAGTGCTCCAAATATCTGCAGGTGGGCCATACCCAGCGCCAAGCAACACCTCCAGACATCGGTACTGACGTGTCTGAATATCTTCTGTAAAGTGGTGATCCTGTTTAGGAGCAAGAAAACACATCATAAATACATTTTTCCATAACTGAGGATACCATATAGTTAATTTTCCAAGCCACTTACCACCCAACACGCATTGCCAAGATCTGCAATCTTAATATTAATATCACAAACATCTTTGACAGGGTCGGGCCGACCAGCGACTTTTTGATCGGGGCATGATGTTGTACGCCTCATCGACGAAGACGAGGTTGAAGCTGCAATTTAAAAAATCAAGCATTTTAATCAATTAGAAACTAAATAAATAAATAAAAGCCGTTTTCAACGATTTTAAATGAATAGTAATGCTTACCATGCCCATCGCCAGCCAAGTCTACCAGTTCGCGTTCCCCCGTGCTTTTTGACTGATGCATTTGAGACTCATGACCATTCATGTGAGCGCCTCCAGAGACTACGTTAGCTTCTGCCAATTCCGAAAAGCTTTTTCTGTTCTCCACTGCAAAATAATCCAATCCAATTAGCAATTTGAGTCAACAATCAGCAAAAAAGAAAAAATATTTCATTATTATATTTTACACAAAATAAATACTTACCGTTAGAATGTTTCTTCGGAATGGACATAACAGCTCCAGCTTTATTTGCTGCTTCGTTACTATCAGAATGCTCACCAACTCCTCCATCAGAATCATCAGAGTCAATTTCCCCATCTTCATGCTTACTATCTCTTTGTGTGCTTTTTCCTACAATAAAACAAACAAAAAACCCAATTCATAACTGCCATCCTCCGATCCTCCAGCCTCCATTTCAAGCTGCTTCCAAAGATATGGCTCACATAGCCCCAAATCAAATCATATCGATTTCATACCTGCAACGGGATCGGTTGAGTCTTGAGTTGTCCCTGCCGCATTTTCGTCACGTTCACCATCTTGATCAGGCGTCTCATGTTCTTCCACCTCTTGTAGTTGTTGTAACTGCTGTTCCAACAACTGAGCCTGTTTCTTTGCCTTCTTTTTCATCTTCTTCTTTTTATTCTTAGACATTTTACTATTAGCTCCCCCTTGGAATTCTTTTGGGGCAGTGCTAACTGCAAATTTTACAAGACAAACAAACAATATGTCAATCCATGCTCAATAATTTGCATAATATTTTATTATTTCAAATGTATAAAACAAACCTGCAGATCCTGGAAGTTTTACACCGAGTTTTTGCCAATTAGTAGCTTCATTGGCTAACTGTTTCACATGCTGGTCGTCAACGCACAGTAAGATATTCTCAGGCTTGATGTCGGTATGAATTATTTTACATTTTGCATGCAAATAATCAAGCGCTTCTAATGTCTGCACAAAAACAAAACAAGAAAAACAGCATGTTACCTTCAAACCTTCATTTGTCAGACATCCTCATTAAAATATAATTGGCATATGAAATATATACAGTTCACTAACCTGACGCATGATACACTTGACGTTCCGTAACGGAATACCGTGATAATTTGATCGAATAATCAGCTTTAACAGATTATTGCCCAATACTTCGAATACCATACATACATGAGTTCCATTAACACCGGTAATTTTAAAGTCGTCTAATAACTGAACAGTTTTCTCCCTGTTAGGATCCGTGGGGTCAGAGTCTCGTACCTTTAAGCCAAAAACATTACATAAATTAATGAGACCCTCGCTACAATATTAAAATATGCAATATTCACGCAAAAAACTATGATAATTCTCTATTATTTTATCTTACGCATTTCAAAAGTTTAATTTCGTCTAAGGCAGTATCGGTATAGTGAGGCGCACTTTTCACCACTTTCAGTGCTACATATCTTCTCCCTCTGCAAAAAAAAATTAATATGAAAACTTCAGCGATAACAAGTTAAAGTTCAATATTCAGTAGAGCAGCAGATTTGAGTCCACGACAACGTGACTTTACTCCAACCACATTCATGTTCCTTATCTTATCCAACTTAAATAGGTACATATAAACAATGTAACCCCATTAGCAAGAACAAGGAACATATTTTAAGCTCTATCAAGAAACATTATCATATCAAAAAACTCCTTCAACTTACATAAGATCCCAACACAACCAGACGGTGGAAAAGTGGCCCCAACCCAGCTTCCTGACAACGTGGTAACGATTATAGAAAAGATCCCCAATTTTCACTGGATGGTAACCTCCTGCAAAACATTGTAAATACGAAAGAGAGTAAGTATTTAAGAATTCTCAACTCAAAACTATTCCAAAAACTTTCCAAGTTCCAACTTCCAAGAAGTTTATTTTTTGTTTTAAAAATGCACAGACTTGAGACTTGAGACAAGAGGAAATTAAACTTCTTTTTTAGTTCATTTTCCCCATTCATTCTTCTTCTTAATATTATGATTTTATATTTTATTACCTTTACAATAGTCCCGTGGATCTTCTTGCTCGTCATCATCAGATCCAAGAATTTCCTCGTCGTCGTCACTTCCTTCACTGGTGTTTGAGGAAGTCCTAGGATCCGACCTACCAAAATTAACAAACATTCTTAGATACATGCTCAATAATTTATTTATAACCGCAGCAGCTAATGCAAGATGGCAAGATTGGCAAGCAATTTTTTAAGCAGCACAATAAAAACACTACTAGAACTGAAGTTCGCAGAACTTCAACTTCAAGATTAAGACTAAAAACCCACAAAATTACAACTTCCAAATAACTACAAAGGCAAAAATGGCACACAAAACATTATGCATTCCATTTTAGAGCATTTCACTTTAAAGTTTAAAGTTATAATTAAAATATGAATATGATCTATATAAAGCCAAAAGCCAGAATTTACTTGACTTCATCGTAATTACTCATGGTCGTCATTAAAAAAGTGGCACGTAACTTTAACTTTCCATGAAAAAGTCAATCACATCAGCACAAAGTCTAGATGATATTCATAATAATTACTATGCAAAACCTAATGACGCCAAGTGGCAACTTAACTGGCGCGTATGCAAACTCAGCACAGACTGCAGTCTGCAGAGTCTTGATTTTTCACAAATTGCAGTTTGTCAATAGGTAGTTATTATTATGGCTAGGTTAACAGTTAAAAATTAAAAAATATTAAACAAAAAGCAAAACTAAATTTTTTATAACTGCCTAAATCTGAATATATGCTTTAATTCCAAAAACGCAAGCAAACCGTGATGAACGTGAGCAGAATAGAAACTGCATCACGATTGCATTATCAGTTAAAGTTAATGCCAGTTTCAAGTAGAAGTTATAATTATCTCTAAAAAATGATGAACTGTTTATGTTCAAACATAATGGACTCTATAAAAACTTCAGAGACAAGAGACACCAAATCCTCTTTAATCCAATTCCTATTAAAAAAGCATGTAAAAATGTAAATGTAATAATAAATCAGTGAGAGTGGAGTTGATGACATGAAGCTTAAACATCCAAGCAAGATCATTATGAAATGAGAACAAAAACAATTAACAAACAAATCATCTAATCATGCAACTGACATGACAACTCTCATCGTCTCGTCACCTTCTATGCATGTCTGAAAAGCAAACACTGATAAATATTACCTTTACCTTTCCAAAAAAAAGTGTCATTTTAACCCTTGTTTATTTACCTATAAAACAAGTTTACTCCTCGATTGTCCAAATATTTAGTAATCATAAATAAAAGTAATGACTGATAAGCTTTAACTGATGCAGCAGTTAACTTACCTTATAACCATTTTAGTGAGAACATTTTTACACATCCGAGAGAACGATACTACTCCTGTGGTTACTAGATGACCTAAGCTCCTTTCTTCTCTATAGATCGTAGATAAATAACTAGTTAACAGAAACATCCTACACTACAGTAGTTTACTAACTAACTTAACTTAATTACTAGCCTGGAAGTTCTACTTAATTAAGGTTTTGTAGAAAAATAACCAAAAGTCGACTAAAACAATAACAAGTGTTGCGAAATCAATATTCAATCAGTAAATGATAACAATTAAGCTGACAATCCTTTAATTTTAACTGCAAAACTAAGATTAAATCCTAAGTTAACCTTAACTTCCTATTCCTAACAACTAATCTTAATTAATATAGAAAGATTTAATTGTAATTGGTAATGAAAAAGTTTAAAGTAATTTTAATCTTGGTGGCGACGACGACGAGCTTGTTGATGCCGGTCAGCCAGCCAAAATATCAATACAAGAAACAAAACATATAACACTGTAAATATGGGCAATAGCAAAAATCGGTATTCGGGGCGCGTCACCCACCACAAAAACTCGACAAAACGCCTAGGGGCGTCTCTATCTAGAGACCAAACCCAACGACCAAATAAAAATGACGCTATAATTAAGAGAACTTTAAAGAAGCGACAAACTGCACGATCTACAGCAGCGTTTATTTCTAACTCACGCTCTCGGCGATCGCGATCGGCAATATCAGCCATTAATACTAACTAGGTCAGAAAAATTTAAAAACTTAAATTAACTTTGATCCCTAAAAGAGCAGTCTAATAACAGATAAGACTACCTCTACCTAGCTAAATATTCAACTTTAACTATCGACTTAATTAACAATAGTTTCTTTAAAAAATTAAAATTAATTATGAACCTAACTCCAAAATCAACAATACCTCAATCTTATCAACCTTTCCTCGCTGTTTGACTTTTGTCGTCGTGACCTCCTCATAACTAACTAACTAGTTCTTATAAATTAACCAAAGAGTTAACTACTCCCAAAACTATTTTTAATTATTGTAACAATTAACAATCGACAATTAATTAACAAAAGCAAGCTCAAGCTCAACTTCCCAATCCTCCTCCTGTCCTACTACTTGCTACTGACCAGCGAAAAAACAAAAAAAAAACTCAAAAGAAAACTCTCTTTAAAAAGCGCAAAGCTTGATTAGCAATTAATACATAACCTAACTGCCAAATATTTAAATGAGCAATTAATTAACAAAATGCCAAGTTAACAAAATTGTCTAGTGGACGCGATGAGACAACATACGGAACCAACAACCGAGCATTCAACCAAGAAGAATCGGATGCACTGCGGACCATATCATCGTCGCTTTCCTCCCCCGAATTCAAACCTCCCGCGGCCGACCCGGCGCTCAATGGTCCAGTCGATTTCAATGTTGCCGATGCTGCTGCTCCTTCCCCTGTACTTGTAGATTGGTCTTCCATGGTAGCGTCACTCTCATCTTTGTTGTTATTTATGTTAACCTTGACATTGTTGTTTGTGATGCTGATATGAATACTGTTTTTTGAGGTGGATGCAATAGCACCTCCTCCTTCTCCTCTTGTTTTTGAGGTAGATGAAGATGAACAAGAGGGCATATCTACATCTGCAGATTCCACACGAAAACGGAATTTAGGGGCGGGGCTTGGTGAAGATTGAGGGAGAGGGGGCGGAGCTGCTGATGCAACAGTGTTTGTTGAAACTGAGGATGTTGAAGATGATTTATGGGCGGGTGAAGAGGATGATCCCGTGGTTTCTGTGGAGGTAGAAGTTGAAGTAGAGCAGGATGAGGTAGACGCCTCCTCAGAAGATGATGGTCCTTTCATTTTTGATAATTTTCCTTTACTGTTTATGTTAGAATTAGTGTTGATAGTAGGTTTTGATAGTCTTCGCGATGATGATTGTTCTAAAGGAGGAATTGTCAAGATAGCCGTTATGAAAATAAAGTATTTTAACCATTTCTATTCTATGAATACTTATTTAATTTACCTATTCTTCCCATTCTCCTCATAGCTATTATAAATCGATTTAAAAAAAGTTTTTCAAGATGAATAATAACTTGAAAAACTTTTAACTGTCAACTGAGATATCTAACAACTTGGGACTCGGGGCAAAATGAAACGACAAAGATTAATTTGGTTCTATATCTAACGACTAAACTGCACCAAATCCACAATCTAAACTAAAATTCTGATCTGATTACGCAACTAATTGCTTCTGTCCTTCTCTGCCATTAAAATAAAATTCCAATTTCCAATTAAATAGCTTATGCAACATCCCTATAAAACGCTACACTATTTCATAACCAACTATAATTATATTTTATTTTAGTCTCACCGCCAATGCCAGTAAAGCCCAAGTCGTTATCTTCATCAAATAACGACTGAGTAGAAGTAGAAGCTGTTGCAACATCTGCTCCTGCTCCTGTCGTTAAAGTTAAAGATGATTTGTCCTTGGCAATAATTAATTTGCTATTATTTTTATGATGATGATGATGATTACGTGACTGATAATGTTCAAGTAAATGGGACTGTCGTGACGTATTAACGACACCACTACCACCTCCGCTTCTAGATGGACTACAATTAAAATCCTTTCTTAACGGTGAAGATGGAGATGGAGGTGAATAACAGTCATTACTCCCTCCACCTCCACTATCTTCAGAGTTTGTTGAATTTTTCCAAAACTTATGTTTATTTTGATGATGATGAATGGGACATGGGCTATCTTTGATGGTGGACGCTGCTCCTAAGCTCTGTAAAGTCTTGTTCTTAGAGAAACAGGTACATGATGAGTCACTACTAATATCATTAGTCTTTTCTTTTTCGTCTTCTTCCTCGCCTCCAGTTCCTCCAACTCCTCCACCAACTTCACCTCCACCACCTCCTTCGCAACTCGCATTAGAAAAATTAGCAAAAACTTTCTCCTCCTCCTCCTCTTCTTCTGCTTTTCTAACTTTCCCTCTTTCAATTGTACCACCAACGACCACTACAGCTTGTTCTTTATCCTTTTCTTCGTCGGTCGACAGAGTGGAATAAGTAGAAAAATTATTGGGATTTCTTCTCAGAGATTTATTAATAGCCTGTTTGTGAAAGTGTTGTTGGCTTTCTTGGTCCAATCTGCAATTCTCGTTTCCGGAAATGAAAGAATTTTTATTTTTGTTGGAGGCGTCCTTCTTCGAGCACAAGCTTATTGGCTGTCCATCGTTCAGATTATTGGCCTCTACACCTCCACCTCCACAACCTAAATTGTTAACGGTCTCCAAGACTTGGTCGTTGTCGTCATCATCATCGTCATCATCGTCACTTGGCACACAAAAGTTGTAAAAATGTACTAATGGATCTACTCCTCCACCCAAATTCTCCAATTCTTGTTCACTTTCCTCCTCATCCACCTCCAAGTCTCCTCCGTCCTCCAACTTGAATTGTACTTTGTTCTTTTTACAAGCCCCGGTCCCAGTCCCGGATAATTGGGATTTGTGGTTATCTTCTTCTTCGTCAAAACAACTTTTCTCCTTCAACTTGTCCTCCACCAAATTCTCACCTTTATCATGATGATCACAATCCCGATGTCGATTCAACTTTGATAATAATCAATACCAAAAATATAATGATGAACAACAAATTGAACAAGATCTAACAACAACTTTCTTTCATTTGCTTTCACTCTCATCTCAAAATAAAAATAACAAATACAGAACATCAAGCTAACGAACTGTGTCTTTCTTCATCATCTTCAGTTTAGATTCAATTCACAATTCTCTTCTTTCTTTCTCCGACTTTCACTCAGTTTTTATGACAAAACAACTAGAGAGAAATGCTAGAAAAGAGAAAGCAGTTGTCCTTAGGAAGGAATTTCTCCGCATATAACCCTTTCTATTCAATTTTCAAAGCTGCATACTATCAACATTTCACCAAGACCAAATCAACAAATCTAATAGACAGATTCCACTTTCCGCAGCTTTCTCCTGGGTTCATTCAATAGAAAAACAAATCAATACGCAAAGTCAGCAAATTTTTTAGGTACACACCAGAGCCCTAAACCTAAAAACCCAATCAAATGGATATTTTCAAGTGTTTACAGAAGCACAAATTAAAATATTACGCAAGATGAACATCATCGACGAGTTTTAATTAACAATAAACTAGTTTACTTGTGACTTGTAATTAGATTTTATTTTAGTTCAGAGCTATTTCCTAGTATGCCGTTGCACTACTGGCTTGGCTTCAGGCTCTGTCGAAAGTCGAAACGGTTGCATAAGGTGACCGTTAAACCGTAACAGGAAATGTTGGTAACAACCAGGAAAAATAGTAGAAAAATTACCGTTAAAATTAAATATTTCAAAAGCCAGAAGTCAAATAACGGGGTAAACTGGACAAATTAAAGCTTTCGCAAAAATTTTAGCAAATGTTCGCCCAAAAAACTTGACTTTTTAATGGCTTTTTCCCAATTTTTTGAACTCTACATTTGGCTATCGGCCTCCACGACTCCACACCACCACCATCCGTTTTTCTCCAATCTCCTGATAAATATCAAATTAGCAACTTCCTCCATCCTCCGACCTCCGATTTCATTGTCAACAGTAAAAGCAGAGGCTCTAACGGCAACAAAAACGGCAATTCTCAATTTTCCCTCTTCTCTTGCAACCTATTAAACACACGCTTCTCTCTCCTTTCCCGTTAAACGTATTATTGCACACGTAACAAACCTTATTACCCTAATTATTATATTCCCTTTTCGTGTGTGCAAAACTCCTCCAAACAATTCCTCCATCCCTCCCAGAAGAGCAAAATATAAAGGAAAAGTTAAAGTTAAAAAACACACGAAAAAGGAGATTTCCTCTGCACTACAGTTTGTTATGTATTTCCTACTATTTATTATAATTTTCAACTAGCCTCTCCATCTCCGTCTATTTTTGAAGGTCATCTGTCAGTCCGGAGTCCTTTCTCTTTTTTAATCTTTATAATTAATCGAATTGAAATGTCCTTTTCATGTCGCTACTTCCTCCAACCTCCAACTTCCAACTCCTACTCCATCCCGTCCTCTTCCAAAAAAATCATTAACGGCAACGGTAAACATCCTAACAATATATTGTTGCGTATTTAATTACATTTTTGTTTTTAATGCATTTTACCTTTACCGCATTGTTGTGTATTTTCTTGGAGAAAACATGCAAAAATACCCCCCCCCTCCAAAAAAACCAAGACGGACGTTCTCATTAAAGTGATGAATGAAAGGTGACAACCAAAATAAAAGGTGGGCGACAAACTACTCCACTATCAACCCATTTTCCATTCATTTCTTTCTTTCTCTTTCAAGTACAAAAACTTTCTAATTTTCTAAATAATCACCACCCAAAAACATATCTCCTTTCTCTCTCATTCAGTCAGTGAAAGTACAACAACCCCAACGGCGAGAGATTATCGAAAACAAAGATCAACTTGAAGAAACCGAACAAAAAAATTTACATCATAATAGCCCTCCCCCTCCAAAAAATCGAGCAGTTAATCTTTAAAAAAAAACTTTCTCCTCTCTGCTTTCACTTTAGAAGCCTGGCATCCATCTCTTAACGGATGGATAGAAATCGATTAACCACAACACTACCACCACTCTTTCAAAATAAACCACAACGAAAGACGAGACGAAACTTTCTCCTCCAGACTTTCTCTATCCAGCCATTATCCAACATTTTTAAAAACGCTTTTAAGAGTAAATGTAGCGAAAACAAAAGTGCAAAT
>JAQFYG010003637.1:0-12248 GCA_034694325.1 Entomobrya corticalis | reverse complement strand
TGAAAAGGCGAAAGTTAGAGGCGCGTGGACTTGCAGCAGCGTGCTTTCAAATGGATCGTTTCTGCCTGATGCGCTGACTTTTATCGCTCTGTATGACATCAAGATATCATTTGAACAGCAAAATTTTTACACCAATGAATTTCTGAAGATGTGCTGAATCTCGTTGTACCAAAGCATTTTCAATTTGGCACTAGCACTCCGGGAGCTTCCCTGGTGAGTCCAGTTGATACCACAGAAACATTAAAACATGAGTAGCAGCAAAAGAGGTACAATTTTGTGGCATTCAAATGTTTTTCTATATATTTTATGCTTCTCTAGTTAGTGCATTAATGTGATATGTAGCTTAAGTGTTTGGTTGGGCTTGAAGAAGGTTTAACGGTTTGTTTTTGATGTTGTGGGTGGTACGAAGATGGGGTTGAAAAAGAAAGTAAAAGAGGAAAGGGGAATTTTTATTACTTTCTGGGACTTTACTATAAAGTCGACCGACTGAGACCTGGGAGAACCAATTGTTTTGTGGATTGGCGGAAGAACGTTGGCCGATCATAATATATTGTGTCTGTTAATTTAAATTTACGATTTTTAAGTCCAATCATTGATAAAAGAATCGAAGTTGCTAAAAAACACAAATTTATTAATTTTTGTTGAAAAGTCGCTTCGGAATTATTCTTTAATTCACATTATGTTTTGAGTTTATTTTACGTTTAAATGACGACGATTAGAACTTTTTCTTAAGAGAGTTTTTGAAATCTATCCAAATTGATGTGTGGTCCTTTGTTTGGTAGTGATATAAAGCAATAAATTAAAGTAGTTGTGTACGATCATGTAACTTACAGCAGGAAAATTTGCAGTCATGATTTTAGAATTATGTAAAATATATAAAAAGGTCACAAGGCTCGAAACCGTTTTGTTATTTTGAGTAGATGCATCAATTGGGGCTGAGCCATAAGATGAAAAAAACTCCCAGTGCAATAGTTGCACTTTGCTCTCGAAACTGGAATAAGCATAAAATGAGGTAAAAATATCGCACTCGTAAAAGTTGAGAAAAGAAAACCGAAAGTCTTGACAGGTTTCTGTAGTAAAACTAAAATAGGTGATATCACAGCTATGGTGTTGGGACTTACGGCAACTTTGCACCTTTTCGACATTGCTATTTTGTTACCTTTAGTAATACATTGTCATGAAAAACTCTCTCCAGCGAAAAGTTGTATTTTAGAAAAAAATAGTGTTTACAAAAGATGTGTTACCTTTTGTTTATTTATTTTTATTCGCAATATTTTGTTATTTTGCTATCATATACAGCTATGGTGTTAGGATTTACGACACCTTTAATTGCACCTTCTCATCTTGCTATTTTGTTGCCGCGAATAATACATTGTCATTAAAATGCCCTCTCCAGTAAAAAAGTGTTGAGAAAAATAAATAAAATAATTTTGAAGAGATGTATTACCTACCGTTATTGATTTATTTTATTTCGATATCCTACATTTTAAAGTGGGCGATGAATCTTTGTTTTCTGATGATCATATTAAGGTTAAAAATTTATTTTTTTGGCGTTTAAGCCCATCAATCTGAATTGTATTTTTGTGTCAAAGAAAGATAAAACATTTGTAAACTAAATGAAAGGAAATCTATGAAAATGAGAAATAGAGTGAAATAAAATACTTTGTGAGGAAAGCAGTACAAAAATGTGGATGGTGGCTCTACCTTTTGGATTTGTGTAATTATGCACTAAGAAAATATGGGAAAGTAGAAAAAATTAAACGTGTGGGATTTCTCCAGTTTTCCATAAAAACGAGTAAAGAAGTGAGTGGGTGTAATGGAATGTGCATGTTTTAAAGCAGCCTCCTCTCCTTTTATGCTACGTTGTCACCAAACAACATTTTGAGTAAGACTTTTAATAAAATGGACCATCTTACATTTTGTATTTTTTATCTTTCATTTAGTGAATAAAAAAGAACTCATCTAGTATCTCAAGTGGTACAGTATAGTAGATAGATGGTAAGTACCATTTTGCATGCGTAGGAGCTCCTGTGAGTCAATATCATTCTTGAAAGAAGTTTGAAGAAGAAATGTAGGAAAATATATTTGAGTGGCTTTCGTCGAAGTTTTTATGGTAGAGTACCTCTGAAAGAAAACGATTTTACCCTAGAGTCCTTCCATCCGTCTACCGAAATATTTGAGACAAAGTGAGATGGCTAGAAGTTTCAAGCTATGTTAGTTGTTTGCTAAAAATGAATAAAAATGTCGGTAGTAATGTACTAAAACGACTTGAATGACCTTAGTAACTGTTTGTAAGAGATATGGATTTATTCTAATTTGAGTCGAAGCTCAATTTAGTGGACACGTAGGAGCAAGTCAAAATGTGTCCACTGTAGCTAATTTTCCGCTGTATGCATGCCATTATCCTAAGCTTTGACTGTATATATTGTTTATCAATATCACTAAATTAAGACCAATATACGACCGCTTTTCTGATATTATCATATAATATGTGAACATGACTGATGAAGGTATCTGTTTTATGTTATTATTCGAACTATTTCGATAAATCTTTCAAGCGTCGTCATATGCAATTATATAAATATCCATTTTGAGGAAACGATTTTTTGTGTTCAACTCTTTAAAAAAGGAAAAAAAACTTTAAATGATGGATCGATCTTATTAAAGCTTAAATACATAAATGCCAATGCAAACAATGATTAAAATGTCGTCTACCAGGGTACCACCTCAACTGTTAGTAGAATTTCTTGCAACTATCTTCTTTCTTAAATAGCTTCTTACTTGAGCTTATGTCATCAAGTCATAATTTCTTAAAAAGACTTTCATATAAACTAAATGCGGTGTCTACCAATAACCAACCTATAAATGTTTTGTAAAAAATCAATTTTCTTTTCTTTCTAAACTATTTAACTCATAAACTAAAGTCGAATGGCAAAGACAGATTGAATTATTGCACCGTGAAACAACATTACCTGGCGTTTGGTGAAAGGTAAATTAAAACTTCGAAAGAATTAAGAAATCATATACGGATTCAGATTGATGTAAAATTGAAGTTCTTAAAATTGTACTTTACGCATAATATTAATTAAAAAAGAACATGAGGAACTGTCTAAAAGTGAGTTTTATAGTGTAATTTTACTGTTGACGGTGAAATGAGATTCAGACTATTTAGATGTCCAGTTGCTGTCTGTTTCTGTTTCAAAAGAAGACTAATGCAGTTAAAATGAGAAAATTGATAAACTGCTAAACTAAATCTGTCTGAGAACGAAATAAGGAAAAGATTCTAAACAAAAATAGGTCAACAAGCCAGAAGACTATATAGTTTTACTTGAGCATATGGATTTAATAAAATATGGAAACATTTCCTATAAAGTTTAAGAATTTGCTACTCAAATTTTCTTTTTAGCTCCTTTATGCCATATATTGTCGTTTGAAAGTACCAATAATCTAAAATTCTCAACACATAATATTAGGCATGATCAACGCATAAAAAATATTTTGTGATAAAGACTCAGAACGACAAAAGAAAAGATCGCATAGGGCTTTAACTCTAGCAATTTTTCGTGTTGTAGGTGATTTAACATCTTCAAAGATAAAAAGACTAGTGGGAAAATATACTACGGTCGTTTAACCTTTCGTCCAATTGTCCTGTTTCTTACTAGTGATAACTTTTATTTTTTGATTGTATTTTTTGAACAGTTTTTTCTTGATCACCGTTTCTTTTTTATCCGAATAGATAGCATTGGGCAGACCTCAATTAGTTTTCTCAAGGGAAGTAATTATATAAATAATATATGTTGGTTAGATATTTTCTGGAAGAAACGATCAATCCATTATCGTCGGTGAAAAGATGGACCATCGGTCTGCCGGAATCAGAATGGCGATCGCTATTACGTTGTTTGTTAAACAGTATCACCGTTTTATTTAAAAGGAAAAGGATCGGAAAAGCGGTGGTTTATGTACGGGAGTGACGGTACTGTAGAATAACAAAAAAACAGAGCTAGAAGTAAACAGAGTAGCGCAGTAACGTATTGTTGGTAGTTGAAGTGAAACTATGCTCCAAAATATTTGATAAAATTGCAGAAAAATAGATGATGTAATCACACGATTAAGTACCAATGGCTGGAATTAAATGAGAAAATTTCCCAGCTGCTAGAAATAAAAATCGGTGGGCTTTGGATTACTTAAGAAAATGGGATACCCCGTGGGCTGCTTGTAAATGAGATTCTATCAATCTTTCTTTTTGATGAACTGAAACTTGAAATCACCTCCGTACTGTGTTTAGAATGCTTGGATAAAATCATGAAAAGGATCAAGTAAATGAGCCGCCGCGAAGTTGCCAAATATAATGGATGGGGTTGTTAGTGGAAAATTGATAAAAATATATAATACATAGAAAAATCAACCAATAGGTCATTTTCAATTGAACAGACTTTAATCATGTAACAACTGTAACACTTCCTTGAAAAAGTTAAAAGCACTTTTTTCAACGAAAATAATGATAAAGATCGTGAGATCATCTACGATTACATATCTGGCTTTTATTGTCAGGAAGATAGCTAACTATCTTTATGATTTTGACTTTAATTATTAAAACATGCCGTATTGAATTTGTTAGGTCGTGATCATGGTGAACTGTTCTTATGGATTTAGTTACTGTTGATTTTAAAATGCGTAAGATTATGTCTTTTTCGTTTTTCTGCATAATAGAATGACAGGTTGTGCAATAATTATACGTTTAAGTCGTTAGGAGACGCATGATTATTTAGCCCGACGCAATGTCTGAGTTTTCGAAAGAAGGTTCACCTCCGAATTATATTGGGTTTCTCTAGTTTTCCAGCAAACCAAACGTAGACGTCCTAATTTGTTTTTGGAAATTCTGCTTCGTTTAGTAATTTATACGCAATTTTATGATTTTAGACGACAGTAAATATAAATCTGAAAATTGTGCCGAATATTGAAGATGCTAGGTCAAACAATGGATTGCATTGTGAGAGCTTATGAAAAAAATTAAAGTAAAGAAGAAGCAGTAAAATCAGTATAAGTTTTCAGTTTACTCCAGTTTTGTTGCTTGACTTAATCCATAATTTATAGCTTCGGCAGCCGTTACAAGTTAAACCGGAAGAGAAAGTAGAAAGCCTTTTTATTGTTGTGGAATTCAGACGTATATCTTATTATAATTGGACAACTGGAAACAATTATAATAATCCTAATCCAATTCATGTTTTATATTTTTTCTCGGAAAAAGCCTGGCTTATTCGTTTTACGTCGACATGCCTTTCCCGTGAACTGTTGAAATAATAGTAAATAGGTGGATGTAAAAATTCAAGAAAGTTTATAAGCTGGAAGTACTTTGCAAGAGGAAATTAATTGTGGCCGACCATGTTATAAGCTTCCACTTAACATGAAAACATAAGTAAATATTAACAAAAGAGGCATATTGTATCACCATTTTGGCATTTCTCCCGTTTTAGTTTATATTCTGGTTAAAAAGTTAATGTGGTCATGTGATTTGTAGCTTGTGTGGTTGGACAGGAAAAAAGTTCAATAGCCAGTTGTGGAAGTTGATGTCGTGTGTGGTTAGAAGTTGTCTTTGTCTTTGGAAATGAAAGGAAAAATATTATTGTTTATTACGTTAGATATATATTGAAGTATATAAATATGGAGTTGGCTTATTATATTTTGGCTTTATGCGATTTTACTAACACTTGGAACAGGAAAGACCACGTTGTTTAAATGCAGTTTTTATGTACTTACTCTTTCATTCCAAAAAACAAAGTTGTTGTTATAAGACGCTGTTAGAAAAACTCTTAACAAAATCATGAATACTTGTAGAAACCAGATGGTTGATTTCCGCTTGTGCTAATAAATGTCACAAAACATACGGTTATAAATGTGATTCACGATTTGCAGGAAAGTACGTTCATATTCATACTCAGTTAATATTTTCATGAAATAAATGTTTAAAGATATGATGTGCATATATAAAAGTTATGGTGATTGTCAGCCATTTTCTTCTGACGATGGATAATTGTATGCAGACAGAATAACCAGATGTTTGATAACAAATTTCGTAAAACCTTGTAATAAAATCAAGATTCGCAACACATATCAGTTACTCCATCACTTCCAAGCAACGAAAATAAAATGGAATGAAAAAAATGCTGGTAAAAATGTAGTGGAGAAACCGGAAGTCTGAACACATTTCTGTAGTAAAATTTTTACAACACACTCATTAACAAGACATTCATCTCTTTTCAGCGACATTTTTATATTTTATGAGTACGCTTTATATTTTAAAAATTATAAATATAATAAATTTCTTGTTTTGGTTCAGTAGAAATATGAATTTTGGGGAATGAGAGAAAACACCTGAATTTGTTATCTTTTCACTTTGCACCTCTTACGATTATAGTTTATTATTTTACTGTCGAATCTACATTGTTACATTAGATGTACATGAATCTAAAGTAACAACAAAAATGAGGAAATTGTATTCATCACCCTTACAACAAGCAACTCAAGATTCATGAAACTTTCGTTTTTATATATTATGAGTGTTTGTTCTTTGCCTTTACAACTGGCTAAAAATATGAATGACAGAAAGGAAGAATGAAAAATAAACTTAACTATGGAAAAATGCTTTCTTCAGGGATGACTTAAGACTGAACGTGATTCCCTTTAGTTTTCAGCTTGCACAGTACTACCACCGAATGTTTTAGAATACAATAACTTACCTTATGAACAACATGACTTTCTCTTTGTTATGAGGCTTTAGAATCCCCAAAGTCTAATGTAAATTTGTCATACAACAAGATGTGTATCGATCTTTGAAAATTTTGTCGTGGAGTACATCTAGAGGAAAAAGTGGAAACTGTTGGCCAATTTACATCCGTGGAGGAGAAACGAAGACGAACATAAAAGTCAAGCAATTTCCTTAGAATGTTTTTTGTTAAAGTAGTCTGGTCTAGTCGGAGTAAAAGTGTAAGAAGAATATGTGATTTTTACAGAATAAAAACCATAACCACTTTCACATTTTCACTGTTTTATAGCTTTTTTAATGATAACATATTATCCTCTTTACAGAATGTCCACCATGAATGAATATATTGCTGTCTGCTTTTAAGGAGCTTTAAATTTTTCAGGGAACTATTTTGGATGGATAGGCAATAAAGTAGTCAAGTTTTTGTGGTTGTGGTAAAACGCAGGAAATGGAAGCTAATTTAATACTGAAGTGGACCATCTACCTCGCCTGCACGAGATGTGTTATTCTTTAATTTAGTAACTCTTATATATTCTACTTCATTTAAATCAAACAAATCTTCATGGAGGATCATGGGATATATGAAAAAAGTGGAATAGTTCTTCGTCTGATCATTGATCATCTTTTACTTTTTTGAAGGATTTTTACCAGTAACATGTTTGTGGCTATGTAGATAAACGACACAAATTATGTGTTAATTTTAACATTTTAAAATCAAACCAATGCGCTGCAGTTTGTATTTGACTTATTTTGACGCCGTTTAAATTAAAATGTAAATATTTTATTGGGTAGTTGGAGAATGGGTTAACGCTCGATATTTTGCTATGGAAAAATTTTCGGTGGATTAATATATCTGTCCAAGCACAAATAAATTGTGATGAAGGTTAAAATGAATTTCATTAAAACTGAAACAATAGATGGCTGCAACTGTATTTTTTTGCTGTTGTCAGATTTTTTCTCACCGAATCGTAATGTAGTTGTAAACACAATTAGAACGTAGAAAAAAAACGCGTTTTCGGAGAAATCTCGCATAAAGGAGTGTGTTTGTACAAAAGAAAATAATGAAAGCTGGCTGCATCAACTGCAGCTTTTGTGAAGAAAGACAGAGGCACTGCCTTAAAGGGGATGAATTCACCTGTAAACGAGCTTTCGTCGCATGTACACCCTGCAATTGATTTGCTGCTGCCTTTTCTCCGACTTACATAAAAAGAAACGTGCAGCACGTACGGATAGTTTGTTAGTATGGTTCTATATAGATAAGTAAAATTAACCTTAATATTATCCAATTTATAACAACATGTCGTTTACACTGTTATGGAATTCAGTTATATGAACAGTCGCAATTGTGTATAGACATTGTTCTTTTAATGTTTTTGTAAAGAAGTGTCTGTGGTAAGTTTTAAAACAGCTATGTAAAGTGAATACTGATTACGTACTAGATTATTTCAAACGTGACAAAATTTGCTTGAAATGGAAGTAATGATAAACAGTGACAACTGTGGTTAAATGGCGTATATATAACAAACGCAAACAGAAGATTAAAATTATAAGAAATTACAACATGTTTGCCTCTTATTCAGCTTTACTCAAGCTGTATCCTAATTAAGATAATATTCTTACCCATGGGATTGTCTTGAATAAAATATACATCTTTCAAAAATATTGATTTGTCAATAAAATACTTGTGATAAAATTTATGACTGTCAATCTCATTTTTGAGATAACTGAGCGATATAATGAAATCAAGTGAAACTACTTAAAATAACTAGAATAAATTCATGAAATCTTGGTCTCTAGAATGTGGGAACTGTACAATATTATAGGATAGAAACGTTAAAATAAAAGGCTGAGTATCGACTCGTGAACTTAAAATTTGATTTGTATTTAATTTAAATAAAACAATTGAATTCTTTAAATTGGCGATATAAACCAGCGGCATTGTGATTTATTAAATAAAGCATCATATTTAATCATTAACACTATTTGTTCATTGTTGTCATCGTTGAAGCATAATTTCATGTTCAGATTTATGAAATAACAATGCTCCCTGAAAAAATGGGATGTCATATAAATGTCATTTTAAAAACGAAATTGACGATGAATCCTACAAAACATAATTTGAGTTTGGAATGAACTTACACAATATGGCATAATTAATTTTTCTTTTAGTGCTAGATTTTAATAAATACAAATTTTAAAAACTACTTCTATATATTTTAAGTAGGCATACATTTTTTTCCCTGAAAAGTTAAATTTTTTCCCTGAAATTTGAGTTTTTTTCTTTTAAAATCCGTTTATTATGCATTTTAGAAAAGTGAGTTATTTTACAGGGAGAAAGAATTATTTTAAAATCCAAAATATACTTTTATGTTTCTACATATGCATATACTCTCACACAAACAAAGCATAGCATGTACATTTTCTTTCACTATTCCTTCATTTGGACTCTGGCACTTGTAGAGTAAGCATCATAGACATGCAAACAAATTGAAAGATAAATAATCAAAGTTTATCTTCTCTAAGCAGTGGAAAGAAAAAAAGTCAAGTCGGTATCTTGGATATGTGGACAAGGGAATACCAAATACCAACAATGCACTTAAAACAACAAATAAGTACATAAAGGTTACCTTCACCAAGAGAAAAAAGCGATTAATAGGTACTGAAATTTTCACATAAAACACACAAATCATTCAGTAATTTACATTAGAATTCAACATTTAAACTCAAGTACTGAAAATTCTGCTACTGAGAAGTAGGTGATAAGCTTTGATTTTTAATCTTTCAATTTGTTTGCATGTAAAATCATTAGTTTCATAGTTTATATTTTAATGCATGTATTTTTAATAGAAAATAGAAGATTTAAAACAAAATTCTGGTTGAAATTTTATTTTTGCTTTTACACATCCTGTAGTATTTTATACTTTCACCACCTTTAAGGGAAAAAGTGGCATGGGATTGACATAACTTTATTTTCTCCAGCAACCATTCAAACAAGCCTCATTTCATTACTATTTTACAGGTGCATGCTGAAAAAGTTCATAAAAATGATTTATCAAGAGTACCTTAGGGCCGATTCAATGTCTTGATAACTGCATTATATACAAAACATGCTATCATGTAAGAAGCAAAACTTCGGCGGCCTTACTGTAAACAAAAAAATGTGATATTTTCCACATGTGTACAACTTACTAGATGGCTTACGACACAGAGACACGTGGCACGTCATTTTTCTGTTTAAGTAGAGATTACACACTGTTGCGTATGATGATAATGATAAATGTATCAGAATTTTGGACTTATCAAAAGCATGAAAGCTGTCTGAAGATATCAAGTTAAATAAAAATATACTAGTGCCAATGTGTCTTTATCACAAAATATAAGTTGTCCTTGATAACTTTGTAACAAGTAGCATTGAATTTCGTTTGTAGCTTGGAAATGGTTGCCACTGGTCAGTTTTAAATAAAGGGATGACCATATTTTTATTGAAGTTAGTAGTACGTCTTTGTACGTAGTAGTTATTTGACTTTGGGACACTTGTGCAATCCAAGCAAATTTGTAAAAGCGACGTGACAGCTATAAAGCTGTCTTTATCATTGCATCAAGCTCAAGAATTTTCGCATTTTTTATCACATTTTTGGTGTAATTTGATACCGACTTGTCACCCTGTAGACGTTTGTCATCAGCCTGAGCAAGTGTGACAGTACCCCATGCAATTGTGTGGAAATAACAATATTAAAAGGTGCGTCGATAATGGATGAAGAGACTCCATGGCTATTCCTGTCAGTTTTTATATCTTTTTTCGTGTGACAGCGTAAATTGTAAGCACCTGACTTCGTGTGGCTTCATTTTTTCTTCTATAGCATCTTTATTTATCTTATATCATTTTAACAAATTTAACAATATCATGGAATTAGACAGCTTTGTTTGTATTGATATCTGGTAAATTCTCAGAAAATGCACAAATGAAATAAATTTTCGTCTTAGTCGAAGAAAAATAGAATTTTGAAAATAATAATAAAAAACTCGAACGTAACAATTCGTATTTTTTTATTCACTTTACTGCAGACATTACATTGTACCGTAGACTTTACTCTAATTAGCCATTACATAAGGTTCCTAGAGATCGACTTACAAATACAGCGAAGTCCATATCTTTTAAACTACCGAAGATTAACTCAACTATGGCTGACGCCGCGACAGCTGGAAAGGATCATTTGGCATTGCTGCCACTCCAATTTCTGGGGTGGGAGTACTCACCTACTGTACCCGTTTCGGCCAGAGGTCGGTCCGACACCTCTTTTCCTTCCAGACCGCACAGGGAAGCCTTAGATGAGAGAAAAAACTCCGTGGTCCCGACGAGATTCGAACTTCCGTCCCCTCTCACCTAAGTCCGTGTCGCTAGCCTCACGACTACGCTGCCTCCCCTAATATATGTATAAATTATATGTTATAATTTGTATGCATTCTGTGAAATCATTAGTTTCATAATCTGTTTAATGTATGTATTTTTAATAGAAAATAGAAGGTTTTAAACAAATTTCTAGTTGCAATTTTATTTTTGCTTTTACATATCCTGTAGTATTTTATACTTTCACCACCCTCATGGTAAAAAGTGGAATGGGCATGACATACCTTTATTTGGGATCCACGAAGATTCCCACTCTAAAATTCCCACTACGAAGATTCCCAGTCGAAGATTCCCACTGCGAATACTCCCACCTACGAAGATTCCCACCTACGAATTTTGCCACTGCGAAAACTCCCACTACGAAGACTGCCACCTACGAAAATTACCACTTACGAAAATTGCCACTTATGCCTACGATTTTTGTTGCGTTGATTACAAGCTGTCTTATAAAGCTACTAATACAAAGTCAAAATGATTTAACCGGTAGTCCTAAGTTGTACACGGAAACAATTTCCACAGTAGTATTTCTGGAAATTTTTTATACATATCATATGAAGTTCAACGTGTAGATAATAAATCTTTAAAAAATTGCAGTTTACTTGGACCTCTGACCTGATGACCAAAGTTTTGACAAAAACTGAGGTTAAGGTTTTCGAGTTGGAATTTCTAAAAATTGGCATGAAAGTAGAACCGGATGCTTAACTGAAAAATCAAAGGGCTTATGTTTTTATCCTGTCAATTTTTCCTGTAATATGTTGTCAATTTTCTATGCTGAATGAAACTCCAATCCAAAGGAAATCACGACAGTACTTACAAACTATAAAGTTGTTGACATTTTCTCGTTTTCGTGTCTTTTGAACTATAAAACTGCAGTAGTTTAATATAAAAAACAGAATCTGATCAAATTTCACTAAATTTCATGAGACTTTACAGATTTTCAGTAAATCTTAAACACTGGTAAAATCTCACAATATCTTGAGAAAGTTTAAAAATCCTTGCGAAATATCGCAAAATCTGAATTTGGTAGCTTTATAACACACTTTGTAATTACTGCAACAAGAATCGTAGTCATAAGTG
>JAQFYG010003636.1:0-12254 GCA_034694325.1 Entomobrya corticalis | reverse complement strand
CATATGATTTTAAAGATCACAGCATATCTGCCATTATTTGTTGGTGCACTTAGTGCAGCAACGGGCCCCCTTCTAGTGATAAAATAAGAGATAAAGCCTGTACATTCAAGCCAAACTATTAATAATAGAAATAGAAACTGTATCATTTAGTTACCTACTGTAAAATCTTAGTCTTGGATCTGATATGTTCACTTTTTTCACTTGTAAAGGCTTTACCTTTTGTGTTAACTACCTGTGAGAAAATTAATTTTCATTGTGACCCGAATAATATGTAGATAACGGCATCACATTAAGTGGTATTCAGGCATCTCCTGGAGCGGTTTTTAACAAATACCGTTGTTGGTCTCGGATTATCTTAAAAATGTGAACTGACCAAGTTTTGTCTAAAATACATTATTGGGTGTTGCACTGTACAGGCCACCAGAACGTTAGTACTGTGGATATTTGGTAATTGTACCAGTACAATTAAGTTTTTGATGAATGCTACAAACAAATTAAATAAACAAATGCTCCGAATGTTCAGTGGTTTATTTATTTATTTATGCACATCTTCTTGAGAATAAACATGTGCAGGAAAACATGCTTATATGATCCCTAGATATATATTTTAAATTTATTTACTTGAATACACGATGTACAGATCGCCAAAACAAAAGTCATGACAACAAAAAAATAAGGAAAATAAATATGTGCATATTTTTATAAGAATTCTCCACACATCTCATTAGTGACAATGTTGCTGCCATTAGTCGTTCCATATGAATCTTTTAAACGTTTATCTATGCATCGACTTTGTTGTGTCTGTCGCATCTATCCTATAGATAAATCCCGAAAAGAGGCGAATTTAGTTTAACGGTATTAAAATGCTTTACAAAATGTTTTTGATAGTATTTGTTGTTCATATTACACATTAGCTTTGCTACAACGTACTCAGGTAAGCATGCAAAACACATTAATCCGCACAAAAGAGCATACGCATCCGTAATAGAATAGTATTGATTTATTTTACAAAGTAACTTTTTGTTTATACCAAGCCCAACGGGTATTTGTAGTTTTGCTGTTTTATGGAATTGTTTACACAAAACGAAGCAATTAGTTCTCGATGACGCTCTCAAGCAAGTTTGATTGATAATTTCGAATTTTTAAACTTTCAAAAAATTCTATAGTGTTCTGGTGCAATCTGTTTAAAATTCGACACTTTGTTCGGGTAGGAAGTACTTTTTAAAAATTATAATTGATATGATGGAAATGGAAAATTATGTATGGACACTTGACATTGCAAAATTAATGACAGCAAAAAACTGTAAAGGCATTGTATACGCGATAATTGTATGTTTACTTTTAAATGATGATTTTTATAGTTTCTTAATGTGATGACACATATAACCTCTTGCATCTATGGATTTATATCGACTATCATGTTTACTAAGACACATCTTTCTTCTTCGGACAACGGCTCTACGAGATAAGTTTAGTTTAACGGTATTGAAATGTTTAACGCTATTTTTTATGTACCAATTTTATTATCAAATCAACCTGTTATGTATTGCTAAGCACATTAATTTTTGATGGAATTCGTTTTAAAGTAAAACGGGATAACTACAGCATTTATTTTAAACCTAACTATATAACAGTTGTTTGCAATAAACATAATTTGTCTTAATTTTAATCGATTTCGCTTATTTTTATCATAACCTTCAAACCTTGCTCATATTTGACAATCGCTTAAAAGTGTCTAGAATGCTGATTTTACAATGGTTTTTAAATCATAAATTAGGCAAATAATATTTTAACTTCCTGGAAAAAATTTATATTTCGTAAATTTATTTTCGAGTCGAGCGGAGCCGGTTATGTTGTAGGATGGTGAAACCTACCTTATCCTAAAGTTTATTTAAATGTTGGTGATTGTAACCAAATAAATCTTTTTTACTACCAAATTATGATGACATTTGACTTCTACAAATAAAATTAACACAACCCCAATGTCGATAAAATTTAATAGTATATCGATCAGCCAATACTATAAGACACTTCGATGCTTAAATTATGCATTCTCCGGGATCAACTGTAAGGGCCAGAAAAATCAACGCAAGATGACCCGTTGACTTTTGACTTCATTTGATTGAAATTTTTAGAATCTTTCTCTAGACGATTTACTGCAAAAGCTCTACTTGAAGTAGTCGTTTCCACAACATGTCTTTGAGAACATGACATCTGGGATTGCTATTTGATTATAACAAGTTAGGCTGGTTCAACATCTGTTATATAATTCAAACAATCAGAGATAACAGAATATACAAAACGATGTTGAAAACTTCTTAATGTTAGATCGCGAAACTAACACGCTAAGCTTATACTATATCTTTTCGTAGTTAAAAAATTATTATGTACAATATTGATCATATGTATAACCAAATATTGGTCTCCTCTCTGTTAACTTTCATATTGGAAACATTTATGATATCAGTTAACGTATTATCAACTCTAACTATCAGTGCAATTTAGTTAAGTCTTGGACCCAAATATACACGATATATTTAAAAATACTCATTAGAAACATACGACGTCAAATGGTGTTTTCTTTAAATAAAATAAGGAACAGTATACGAAAAAGATTTGGTGAGTCCGGTCATTTTAGAAAGATAAGAAGATGAATGAAACACTGAAGCCATATTGGTGATAATGTAAGTGACCTTAGTCGACTTGAGACGTGTCATAGCAAATTTAAATTTTCTAATAAATTACACCCAGCCAATAGATTACAAAAGAACCAATTCCATTCAAAGTACTTTAAAAAATTCCAAAATGTTTGAGTTGAATTTGTAAACATGATTAGCATATTAACCACAAAATTATTATATATTCTTAAGTCGGTACAAATCAATGCGACATTTATAAAGAAACTCTAATATAGCATAATACTAGAATTATATCAATGGAACAATGCAACTTCTTAACTTAATTTTATTAATTTTTTGTCTTGTTAGATTAAAGAAGAAAAACGTTTTAAAAATCATGGTGCATCCAAAGAACAGACAATCCCCATTTTTAAAAGCATTTGGAATGACAAACTATGAATCTTGAAACTATGAGTATTTTTATGTCCGTACAGAGCAGCCAAAATAGAATTAGAGATTGCTTATAAACTATTAGCGGGTGCGGGGATGAGTCCTACGAAAAGAAAAGTACAAACAGGATTTTTTTCTCACTTTGGAAGCTGAAATCGTGAATTGACCAAAACATTGTGGATGTCATTAGGCATTAATGTTGACAACATTACGACCATACGGAATGTGACTTAATTCAATATAATATATCACTGTTATATTAATAAACAACTTTACTCTTGTTATTTTCACTTCAAATTATCAACAATCCAATTGTACGACCTTAAGCTGTAGGCGTTCTAGTTGTCGTCGGAATAAAAACTAACCGAAAGTTAATTATGACAAAAAACCAAAATTGATGGAAAAAAGCATTCGGAGACCAAGGTCCAAGTTGTTTGTAAGCACTCATGAAATAACCATATATTATCATTTTATGGCATTCAGCGTCCATCTTAAATTAACCTCCATGTAACGATTATTTCTAATCTTTCTTAACCTTCTTATTACTGATGACAAATGGCCTCGCTAACGTTGGATAAGAGTTATGAGTTTATTTAACAAAAACGGCAAACGACGTTACATGACATATGTCATTTGGATATAATTATGTACGCAAATCAAAAAGTTTAAAAAACTTATTCTAATAGCAAACAGGAAAAAGTCAAACTTTCAAACTTTATTTAGTTTTGTAACTAACTTCAATTTGATACAAAGTAACATTTTAATTAAATTTTTTAACATAAACAATTTTTTTCCACTTCAGTCTACAAAAGGATGTTTACATGGTGCAGTCGGGGAACCAGATAAAAACCTGAAGTCTGCCGTACAATTTTGTTGTATAAAACCGTTAAAAATAAAACAGGTGTTTCGCGAATTAAGTACTTCTTTTTATTTAATTTTGTCCCTTTGCATATTTCTAAAATGTTAAATCGAATGCGGTACGCTTTCTATAGGTTTGCCAGCAAAATTACGTTTACTTACTACTTTATTATTTTAGGTGCGATTTTCACGGGTATTTTGAAATACTGATTAATATATTTTCCAAGATATTCAATAAATTGCACTTTTTACTACACGTGCCATCACCGTAGCTTGGTTTGACATAATAAAAAAATTGTGTTTTGTCAGTCAAAATTTATACTTTTTGTCACTTGTTCTTAATTCAAAAATATAATGAATAATATTCAAGCTGCACAGACATTTATTTTTACTTTTGAATTAAAATATAACCATAGAGTTCATTAAATACGGAAAATTTTAATCAGAAACGAAATAAAATTCATCGCATTTTTTAACAATCTTAAAGAAATAAGCAAATGTGCACAAATATTAAGATGAATGCTTCATTTTTACGTTGTTTTCGTGACTTTTTACAACAAAGGCGATTTAACGTAAAACAAAAATTTTCTGTTAGCTTCTGCTATCCGATAAATTCAAATGCAAAAAACATAACTCTTTACCACATTCAGATGGAGCATTTATCGAAAAATTACTTGACATTTTGTCCATAAAAATTAGGTCCTAGTATCAAACTGTTGTATTTTACCATTATACTCTACATATTGAAGGCGGAAATAGCAGCTGAATATGTTTTATTGTATTTGGTTTACTCATATTTAAGTATTCAAGTATTTACTCATATGACTAAGATAGTTATAAATACTTGCTGTTCAATGCTGACTGTCCACAAGAAAACAATACGTAGTTGCTTTATAAGTGGATTTTGAACAAGAAGAGAGATGTTGCTTGTTTTAATACGATAAATGGTACAAAATATATTAATAGCTCTCGAATTATGACCCAGCAAATACAAATGTAGAATAAAAGTAATTTGGGCAATAAACATGGGATCGTACTGCAAACGTAACTGTCCCCTCGTCGTTGAAAACATATTAACTAATATAATTAGTTACATAGCTCCATATTGGACATGAAGTCGCCATTCTTACAATTTGTCCTTGTATGACAATAGCATGAACATCGGCTGTAGTATCCCATCTTAAGGTTTCCAGATTCCGTAAACCATACTGGAATATAACCAACGGCATTAAACACATAAGCACATCACAGTTTCTTACAGTTCTCATTACTTTTATTCCCATTTCATCTGTATTAGTGTGTTCATTACTTGCTATCAATCATCTAGTAACAATGGTTAAGTTCTAAAAATGTTTCTAATTAATTGCGTTAATTTATTTACTAGATTTATTATAATGCTACTAATTTGTTTTATGACATATTACATTAAAACGTATCCAGTTATTAACTTGGACGACTCAATAAATTTTCAAAGACACAATTACGTTAAGGAAAGAAGAAGGTCATTATTTTTCACTAACTTTCTTGCTAAAATCGGACGTCAAGTAAAATCAAATCTTCAAATAAGATACATAAGTCAAACTTGACACATATGTAGAAATATAAAGTAGTTATATAATTACCCGGAAAAAAATGAATGGTTTACTAATACTACGGTCAAGGTAGTCGCGTTTTTCTACACTTTCAGAATTTGACTCATTTGCATTCCTTCGCAATTAAACATACCACCAATGTTTTTAATTACTACAAAATCGATGATGAAGAGAAACTATTCGATGTAAATGGACATATTTCAAAAGGTTTATAAATTATCTAATAATCTGCTAAATCGTGATTAACATACACCAGTACTTGTAACTGTAGCTACGGATGCTGTTTTAATTTCAGTACAACATTACAACAATCACGAATTAAATTTGGCCACGTTCAAAATCAAAGGTTTTTTACAGTAAAGTAAACATGTGGTTAAGCTGTACTTTATGTCAAATGCTCAGTAAATAAATATACTTTCTACACAAGCTTTGTTATCTGTAGCACGGTCGATAATTTCTAGTAACTTTGCAGAATAAAGAATAAAGATGCAGATCAGTTTAAAGGAAACAAAAATTCACTAAATTGACCTTGTGCACCGCAAAACAAGGAGAAACTAATACGAAAGAAAACCATTGAGTGAGTTAGCAATAAAATATTTTGAGGGAACAAGCTTACTGTTGTCCTGGCTTCAACGTCGCTTATTCTACTTCAGTTGCTTTCGTAGTAATGCGATATTGACCAGCTTGTTAGTTTTACTTTGGTCAATGATTTCTTAAAAGAAAAGATATATATATATGCGCAAATTTGATTGATTTAACTATTTCCTGACTAAAATTAATTAAATGATTTTACGGATATTACAAGATGATTTTTTACTAATAAAAACGACCTTTTCTGGATTGGGTATCTACTCATTTGCATTAAAAATGGCTTCATAAAAATTACCAATTTCATACATGTTTGATACGTTCTTTGCTTCAATCTTTGTGAAATTGTCCATCGACATAATGAAGAAAATCAAATTTTTTAAACATCGCGTGATAATTGGATTTCAATTATTACGTTGTTAATCAATTGCTTAATTTCAAAACAGAAAATAAGACAAAAATGTGTTTTCTAAACAGCTGTTGACATTTTATGCAAAGGACCTTAGAGGTTTTAAATGGGGTTTGGGCTAAAAGTGAAAAATGGACGGACAGTTAAAGTTCATACATCGTTTAACTGCCCCTGTCCAGGAGAAAAAAAGTGTCACTGGATTTGTCGAAATATTGGTGCACAGTATGAGTTTTTGGGTCCTAAAGATACGCATTTTAACATTGTCTTAAATGGCAAAAATGCGATTTTTTAAACTACAACGAACAGTAAAATGTCATGCACCAAACCAAAGCCCAAATCAAGTGGAACAAAAAATATATTGGACACCTGCCCAAAAACCACTGCACAGCATGAGTTTTGGCGACTCAAAGACAGCCATTTTAGCATCCGATATGGTACATTGTATATCTTTAAGACCCCAGATCTCACGTTGTGCAGCAGCTTTTGGACATGCGTTCAATATATTTTTTGATCCACTTGGTTTGGGCTTTTGATTGGTGTATGACTTTTTACTGTCCGTAGTAGTTTAAAAAATTACATTTTTGCCATTTAAGACAATGTTAAAATGCGTATCTTCAGGACCCAAAAACTCATACTGTGCCCCAATCTTTCGACAAATCCAGTGACACTTTTTTTTCTCCGGGACAAGGGCTGTTTAATGATGTATGAATTTTAACTGTCCGTCCATTTTTCACTTTTAGCCCAAACCCCATTTAAAACCTCTAAGGTCCTTTAAGTCACAATAGTCTTTACATTTTACTTAAGATTGATATTCATTACAAAACCTCAAATAAAGTTTATACGAAGAACGGCGCCATTAGTTTGTTTGTCGGACCGGTGTTGGTTTTTTAAGAGGACAGATACAGATTCGTCAAATGGAGGTGCAATCTTAATAGGGTCAGTCAAGTGAAGTAGTTTAAATATTTGCGCCGTTTGAAATTAGATGAGATTAAATTCCGATCGTTTGACAATCCAGATTAAAAATTAAATCGAAAAATTTTGCTTGCAAAAACATCTGATGTTTGTTTACTCTATGTGCCCTTGAATACACGGTTTTTCAGATTCGCTGTTATGGCGTTTTCCAAATAATCGATTATTTTCTGAATAATCGCTTCTAGTGTAGCTTAAAATAAAATGGATTGTAATCCATCATTTTTAAATTTTGGATGAAAATCTTAATCGTCCATGTAAGAAATAAACGATTATTTTGGCCACCTGACAGCACCTAATGACTCAATATAATATCCTGATCAACCAAAAAGTTCTTTTGGATTTGTTTAAATATGCAATAAAATAGTATCATATTTTCAAACTATCATTTGTTTATCACGCATCCTCTGCAGGAATACTGTTTTTATTTTACAAAACCGGCAATTATATGGTTTGTAAAATGCAATAGTTTAAAAACATGATGGCCAAACCTGGAAATATTATTTTATGCTTACTATGTTCCTTACAAATAATAATCATTTTACTGCGCGTAAGTTTAGGAGTTTACTTATCACTATTTAGACTTTTTAATTATAAAAAAGGTTAAAACTTATCAACGGTTTTAGTAGATTTTTATTGGACAAATCATTTTTAAAGATGATTTTTTAAAGTCATCAGTAGCTACGCACCAATGGTCAAATATTGGAATATTTGTCACTAATAGTATGGAATCCCTTAAAATAAGTATATCGTTTCTTCATAATATTTTAGCTCATTCTGTTTTTAAGCTTGAGAAAAATTGGATGGAATTAAAATAGCAAATTTGCAATCAAAATTATTGGACAACCCCTTGAAGTAGTTTCCTTGGATGTTTTGAAGCAGACATCAAAAGTGGCTTTGCTGTTGGTTGGTTAAACAGTGATGAAAAAGCAAGATAAAACATTTCGCATTTAAACATGATGTTTAGTTTTTATTCTAGACGAATTATAATTTGAACAACGCCAAAATTTATTTTAAAATTGAGTCTTAAGTTTTATCGATTATTTTTTGATATCATTGGTCGATTGAACTGCCAAAGTTTCGTGCTAGATTACAGCCAGTAATTTACAATGATAAGTTTAAAGTTAAGATGAGATCTTTGTAAATTGTTAGTTATATATTATTGAATAGAAAATAACAGTTAGGGCCGCCTTTTGAGAAAAAATATATTCTTTAGGCAAACATATCTTATATAAAATATTTTTTCTTCTTTATGGATCCTGTCTATGTAATATATTTTTGATCTGGAATAAAACAAATAATATTGAACAAAGAAGCGTGTTGATAAATTTTATTCGTTGGAAATTCGAATCCCCACAAGTTTAAAAAATACGAATGTTGTAGCTATCTGCTTTAGTTAACGTTACTATTAAGCACATGTGATTTGACATTATAAATCATACATGTTTTGCTTCCTGACAGAATTTTTTTTATATGATTTTGTTTCATGATAAAAGTTTCGTATGTGATTTGTTTTCAAGTGCTTTAATTATATTCCCTTCCTTTAGCGCCACGCGTTTTCTCGTGTTCCTTTTTGACATTTAAAATCGTAGATTCAATAGGACTTGCAGCTGATTAGTAGGTATAACCGTACTAAACTAAACATAACAGAACTAAAATCAGAATATCTTTGATTCCTAGTTATGTAGATGAAAATTGCCTTGAAAACTAATGTAATTTTTTGAACATTTACATCCGTGAATTCTGTAATGTTACTTCAAATATGTCCATAATTTTGAAAACTTCGTTAAACTAGCAAAAAAATTTAAATTCAAATATCACTAAAATAAAGTAAAACAATTCATATTAAAAGAAACTTAAATGAATCCGAACATTTGGAAGCCAAATTAAGGGTTAAAAAGTATTTGTAGAATAAACAATTATCATTGAAAAACAGGAAATAAAAAGTAATTGCTGATAAGGATCATGCAAAAATGTATTTTAAAGTTTATGTAATTAATTTCATATTGGATAATTAACAGCAATACACACATAAACTTTAATTAACTTTAATTACGAAAGCCTTATGTAAACAAAATTTAAATTTTCAAAATTATTTTACCAAAATTAATTAATAATTATCATTTTCAAGCAACCATGTGAAGTTTATTCAAACACAGCTTTTGTCATCATCTGATACGCGTTGTAGGACTTGGATAATAATACTGATCAATTTAAAAATAAGAATTCGATAAAAAATGGTTTTGACAGTAAAACTAATGAGATTTCTTTTGTACTGACAACGATCAATTTATTGACAAGTAATAATGATTTCGTAAAACTGAGTAAGATGACTGAAAATAGTAAGTAAAATATTAATTTTTAGGTTCGTTCGTGTAGTATTCTGTAATGCTAAGGTTATTGTAAAAAAACACAAAAAAATCAGGAAAAGGTTACTGGCAAAACATTTCATAAAGATAAAAGTTTTGGCGAAAAAAATTCTTTTGTTTTATCAGGAAAATAACTTTTTTAACACGGTATTTTTTCAGCTGCAGCTGCACCTAAGGTAACGAAATAAAAATGAAAGAGACAAAAAAGTCGAAACTTATGTGGAAACTAAAAACTAGTTGATAAGTGTTTATATTTTACTAAATTCGCGACAATATCAACTGACGACTTGCAACTTTGCTCTTAATTAGTTGACTTGATTAAACGACGGTAACAAATTTATTGCTATTTTATGGAGAGTTGTGACATCAGATTTGTTTTCCCCAATAATGCATATAATGTGACAAGACACCAAAATGTAAAATTAAATTAAACTTTTGTAATTAAATACAAAAATTCTGGATAGAATATTCCTACGCATTATCATTGTTTCCAACTTGAACGTTACTTACTAAAACTTGCATTCTATCAACATTAACCACAATGCCAAACATATAAGTACACAAGCTACAAACACCAAAATTATTCAGCGTTTAGAAAACAGATTTCCATATCAACAGCTAATTTTATCAACAAATGAGGGTTGAGACATGACCGAAAAAAGTTGAATTGTTTTTTATTAAATGATGCAGAAACTTTTCAATATTCGCTTTGCTGAAGCTAAAATAATGTTTTTGATTGGCCAGTTTCTAGATTTAAAGCATTTTTGACATTCTCTCCCAAATCAAATCATTTACGGGGAAACCATTTACTGTATGTTTTTGTATTTTAAAGTAGTTTGGTTTTGTTGCTTAAACTTTGTTAAAATTGTAGTATTTCTTAGAA
Organism: Entomobrya corticalis; assembly: GCA_034694325.1. Lineage (NCBI taxonomy): Eukaryota > Metazoa > Arthropoda > Collembola > Entomobryomorpha > Entomobryidae > Entomobrya > Entomobrya corticalis. The sequence goes on along the minus strand of JAQFYG010003636.1, from coordinate 1,518 downwards.
TAATACAATAAGTCTCATCTGTTGCTCCTTGTTACCACTATTGTATTGAGTTAAAAAAGTCAAAAATGGTTTAGTCGTGGTGACTACATGCGCAATAAAATAAATAGACCAATCTTTCATTTTGTCAACAGTTTTTAAATGTTTTTTGAACTACAATTTATTCGAATCTTTAAGTTCACCAAGTTAAAAAAGGATTATTCCTTATGGGTCCCAGCATTCAGTCTTTAATTGTACATTATATGTATTCAAATTTTGTGTTCTAAAATGCAACTAGCTAACAATTGCAAAAAAACACTTAAATTTAAAATACTCTACATTTTTCTCAAGTATTCCCGAATATGGACTCTGACAAGATATTATTGCTAGCAGGTAAGAATCTAGGCAACTTTTAAAAAATAGTGTAAGTGAAAGGATCGGTAACAACAAGGCAAAGTTTTATTGGAACAAGCCGATAAAGTCTATTATAAAATCATGTGCATAAAATTTTTGCACTTCGAAAACAGAAATTGCACATAATTTCTGTAAGTAGAGTATTTACACAGCTTTAACGTTTTCAGAAATATTTTGTAAGCAGAAGTAGTTGTTACCGTTGGAAGATCAGCAAATTGCTGGGAGCTAGTTGCGAATAATGGAAAAGCAAAAATAACGTTAGAATAATGCGCAGATAGCATTGATTTATATCGTCATTTTATGCCAATAATATTTTTTATTTGATTAGCTGATTTAATTTGCTTCATTGATTGCATTGCAATAAATATAAGCTCCTTTCTAGCTCTTACTAATTATGGAAGTCATTTTCTTTGTCAAAAAAATAAGATCAGGGATAGCTAATAAGCATGGGTAATGTCAATAGATACGAAGTGGTTGCGTATTAACAATTTTTCTTAATTTTGAAATATCTAAGGAAAAGCGTAATTATAAAAGGTACTCAATTATCCAGTTTTTTTTTGGAATTGTTTGATGTCCTCTTATTACAAATTCAAGCTAAAAATTAAAAATTTCCGTTCGAATGATACCCCACATGGAACTTTCGAGTCAAAACAATTGGCTTGACCTTTGACCCCGACCTTTAATTATCGCTCAAGGTTAGTTAAAACAAGCTTGGCCAATGCTCCTGCTTTTTTACTGAAGCATCGTACAATTGCACATGGGATAAATGGTTTGCGAATGACAACCAAAATGCGCTTTGTCGTCTCAACTTGCATCGTAGTGCAAAAATATTTTTTTATTTGGCTTTTCCAAGGAATTTGCGTTCGAATGATACTCCACATGCTATTTTCGACTAAACAAACTGCCTTGACTTTTGACCCTGACCTTTAATTATCGCCCAAAGTTAATTAAAACAGCATTGGCATATAGCCCTACTCTTCTACAGCAGACTTGTATGCCTAATGCTAATACAAGTAGCAGATTGCCATATTACAATGACATGCAAAAAAAAGTGCGTTAAATGACACGGTGCTATAAGGGAGAGCAGCTACCTACTTACTTTTCAACTACAACCACGGTCATCATATC